>JAGKTI010003163.1:0-59822 GCA_018397915.1 Birgus latro | reverse complement strand
AGCAGTGTATGACATATTTCAAAAAAACAAGGATAACAGAAAAAAAGAAAAAAAAGTGTTTCCATAAAAATTTGCAGATTCTCCAAGTTGAAGATAAGATGGAGCCAGAACCAGCAGCCAGCACACCAAACAATCAAGAAGCATACTATGATCATGTGGGATCAAATGGCCAACACCACCCAGCCAGCACTACAACTGAACAGCTCGTGACTCGTGCAGCACCGCTGCCAAATGGAGACACCCCGGAAGAAAAAATGAAGATATTTTTCAGTCGCTTCAACATCAAACAAGGAGTCGATCTGATGGTGGAATGTTGGCATTACATTATTGCAGCAACAATTCATCATGGATGGAAGAAAGTTCTCCCTGGAGTAGACATCATGGCAACAGAGGGTGGAGGGGAGAACTGTCAGAGGCAGAGCATGGTGACGGCAGTTACAACTGTGGTTGAAAGATCTAGAACAATAAGAGTTGGTGATTTAAATCAGGTGGAGGCTGCTGACATAGAAGAAATGGTTGGCCAGACAACTGTTGATAAGAATGTGGAAGATATGATAAAATAAGATCAGAAAGCTGAGGAAAAAGAGGAGAATGAACAAAGATTGGAACGACCACAAGGTGAGCCAACCACTCATCATCTAACCGAGATCTTGGCAATTGCCAAGAGATACAAACAGGCAGTCACTGAATGTGATTTCAATCCTGGACGGCGTGAAGCCTGTATTGAATTTATCAAGAAAAGTGCTGCTGCATATGAAGAACTGCACAGAAAAAGAATAAAATTGAGACACCAAGCATTAATCACACAGTACATTGAATGCAGGGTACAAGCTACACCTCCAGTTCCTGTCCAGGATCCAGGTCCTGCCAGTGAAGACAATCAGGAGGAGGATTCACTGTTCCTTGATGATGACCCTGAAGATATGGGTAATGATTTCAAAGGATTTGCTCTAAGGGATCCTTCACCAGGTGCTGAATGAAGATAACACTCGGCAAGGTGGGAGAAGAGTCGAGTGAGCCTAGTCGGAATGGTTATCTCAGATTTTGTCCATAAGAAAATATATATATTTTTTCTTACTGATGAGTTTTATTGTGCCCAGGCCTTGCTTAAATTTTAATGTGTTAGGCAATACACTACTGTATTTATAGTGGCATTTGAGAAAAGTTAAAAGGCAAATGGAACTGAGTTGGAAAGAACTGGTGGAGTGAATCAGGATGGTGGCATTGATGCAAGTAACTTCTTGTGTATTACATAAACTTTGCTAAAATAATACTATAATGTGTTGTGCAGCAGACTGCTTATACTATAGTTTTATATGAGAGAATAACTTGGACAAAGAGGTCAATATAAGTGGATACTGCTGTGAGTCAGAAGGAACACGGCTATTTACACATAAACATATATCGCGAGGTCGGCGATAATTGAGTTCGGCGTGGTGCAGCCAGAATAAAGCAAATGCTAAACTCAGGTACCCACTGTATTCCTAAAAACGACTTCCTCAGGTCATGGTAGTTGCCCTTTTTGTAGTAGTGGTAGGTGGTGGCGACCATCATCCACTCACTTGGTGTAGTGCTGCCTACTTCTTCCTTAGCCTTTATCATTCTCTTTCTGAGCCTGCCCTCCTCTCTTCTTATTTCTCCCATCTTTCCTGTCACTTCTTATTGCTTTTCTTTCCTTCACAGGTGGCTTTACATTGAGTGACAAGCCAAATGGTTTCCTGTAAACCAAGAAACCATTTACAATGATGGGTGGTAACCATATAACCAAACCATACGTGCTCCCTACGTGTCAACAAGTGGGTTGGTGGAGGGTTAGTGCCCCTCCCTGTAAAACAAATAACTCAGAGTCAAATGGCCACCCCTTGCGGGATTGTGGCGTCTGGCAATAGATAGACAGATAGAACTTTTTTATGTAACTCATTACTGCTACCTACATCATATGCAATCCTGAAGTTGCAATTTAATACTACATAATTGCTTTTGCCAAATGGAGGGTGATACTTTATAGTCAGTATCATTTTCTTGCCTAGTTAATAAAAGATCTAGTACTGATGGAACATCGAATTCTCTTTTCCTGATGTTTTCCTTATGTCCAGTGTTAGGAAAAAGGCCTGCACAAGATCCAGGAGCTTTTGATCCCAACAGATTTCATGGCTTCTTATATCTACAGCATTCGTTTTGTTTTGATTTTGATGGCTCCAACATGCTTGCATGCGTCGGCCTTGGTCACCTAATGGCGGCTCTCCACGCTGCTCGATCTTTGGCAGCCTCCCTGTTCAGTCCCTTAACCTTTAAGTCACACTTAATGACCTCGTCCCATGTCTTTCACGGTCTACCCCTCCCAACCCCTCCCCCAATATTAACACTTCTCACCCTCTGTACCCAACTATCATCCCCTATCCTCTCCACATGTCCAAACCACCTCAGCCTACCTCTCCTCATCACAACATCAATACACTCCAGTCCCATCCTACCTCTCGACTCTTCCATCATAAACCCAGCCCCCACAGGCCTTGCACGCAGGGAAGCACTGCACATCCACATAATCATTGTCATTTCTGTACGTTTAAACTTGAGAATATCCTCTTCCTTTATTGCCCAGGTCTCACTACCATACAGCATCACACTCCTAACACATGCTGCATATAAAAAACCCTTAGCACCAAAAGGAGAGTCCCCTCAATGTCAGGAGAGGCAACAGCTCCCTGAACTTTTTCCAACCACTTCTCACCCTAGCAACTGAGCTAACTCCAGCCCCACCTCTGGCACATAACATGTACCTCCCAAATAACAAAACTCCTCCACACACTCAAGAGACTCACCAGCAAGTTCAACCCTCTCATGCCTAACAATCTCCACCTGCTCTCCCCGACATGCCGCACACATAAAATCAGCATTATCTCGCAGTCTATCTCTAATACCACAACATCTCTTGTGCACCCATTTATCACAAACACTACACAAGATGGAATTACTACCCACACCCTTGTGGCAAACTGCACATGGCCACTCTCCTTCTCCTCCGATTGTAATGCCACCAACCATAGATATCATCACTTTTGTTTTATCTGCATTTATCCTTAAGCCCTTGTGCCCAATACCATCTCTCCACTTCTTAAATCTTTCTTCCGCCTCCTTTTCATTCTCTGCAATCAACACCAAATCATGAGTATATAACATCTCCCATAGGAGTCCATCTCTGAAGTCACGTGAGAGAGCTTGCAACATGATAAACAACAAGGGACTCAAAACTGACCCCTGATGCACACCAACATTCACGGAAAACTCATCACTCAAAACTCCATTCACTCTTACCTGGGTGCGAGCACCCACGTACATGGCCATAACCACCCTAACCAGCCACTCTTCCAACCCTAGCTTTCTCATTGCCCACTTCACCATCTCTCTAGGGACTCTGTCAAAGACCTTTTTCAAATCAACAAAAACAAAATACAATTCCCTTTTCTTGCCAATATATTTTTCCTGAAGCCGTCGAACAACGAATATGGCATCAGTGGTCCCCCTGCCTAGCATAAACCCAAACTGCATCTCATCGATATTCACTCTTTCTCTAATCATACCTTCTAGAACTCTCTCCATTACTTTCATTATCTGATCTAAGAGCTTAATACCTCTGTAATTTCCCCTTTCCAGGGCATCACCCTTCCCTTTGTACACATTTACAATTACACTTTTCAGCCAATCATCTGGGACAACACACTCATATATAATCATGTTTATCAGGTCAGTGACTAACCTCACCCCAGTATCTCCTGAGGCCTTCAACATTTCGGCAGTCAACCCAGATACACCTGCCACCTTCCCCACCCGCATCCTGCCAATTGCCTGACTCACAGTAGCAGCGTCAATCAAAGGCCAAGGGCCAAACACTGGATCAGCTGGCTCCAAACCTTCCCTATCCCAATCAAACTCCTCATTCAACAACCGGCTATAATGCTCTCTCCATGCATCTTTAATATCCNGATTCCAGTGCTATTCCTCCATCACTTGCCCCCTCTGACTTCCTCTTGACTGACATTAAAATTTCTTCAGCTGATGTGTTTTCTGCCATCACTGGCGTCAATACTAACAACACATATGGTCCTGATGCAGCCCCTCCTGTTGTCCTCAAAAACTGTGTTTCTGTGCTTACACCCTGCCTAGGTAAACTCTTTCGCCATTGTCTATCAACTTGTACCTTTCCTTCTTGCTGGAAGTTTGCTCTCATTCAGCCAGTCCCAAAGAAGGGTGACCATTCCCAACCCTCTAACTATGGTCCAATTGCTTTAACATCCTGTGTCTCAAAAGTTTTCGAGTCTATTCTTAACACAAAAATATTAAAGCATCTTTCCTGTCACAACCTTCTTTCTGATCGTCAGTATGGGTTCCGTCAGGGACGCTCCACTGGCNTCTGTCCTATCACCTACTCTCTTCCTTTTATTCATCAATGACCTTCTAAGCTGTACATCTAACCCTATCCACTCATATGCTGATGATTCCACCCTTCACCTTTCCATTCGGTTCCTGCAACGTCCATCTCAGCAGTTACTTCAACAAAAAAGGGATGAGGCTATGGCACACCTAATGTCTGACTTGGCTCGTATCTCTGATTGGGGTAAAAATAATCTTGTTATTTTTAATGCATCAAAAACTCAGTTCTTACACTTATCAACCCGACAAAATCTTCCTCAGGATTACCCACTAATGTTTAATAATGAACAGTTATGTCCTGCATCATCCTTGAACATGCTTGGGGTTTCATTCTCTCGGGATTTGTCTTGGAAAGAACATATTACATCTCTTGTGAAATCTGCTTCCAAGAGATTAGGTGTGCTAAGCCGATTCCGAACTTTCTTTACCCCTGCACAGTTGTTGACCTTGTACACGGGTTTTATTCGCCCGTGTATGGAGTACAACTCTCATGTGTGGGGAGGCTCCCCACATGCAGCTCTTCTCAATAGGGTGGAGTCAAAGGCTTTTCGTCTCATTAACTCTCCTCCTCTTACTGATTCCCTTCAACCTTTGTCTCTTCGCCGCACTGTTGCATCTTTATCTCTCTTCTGTCGCTACTTCAATGGTCACTGTCCCTCTGAACTGTCTGCTTGCATCCCTCCACCTCTACGACGGGCATGTAGTACCCGTCTAGCAACAAACTCTCATCCCTTTTCTGTCCAACTCTCTAATGCAAGAGTTAACCGTTACTGCCAGTCCTTCATTTATGCAATTGGTCATCTCTGGAACTGCCTTCCTCTGTCTGTATTTCCTACTTCCTATGATCTCCAGTCTTTCAAACGCAGTGTGTCCAGGCATCTTGAATTGAACGGACCTTGAATTTGGCTCTCTTTTGTATTGTTTTTGTTTATTCTTGGAAGGAACAGTATGCAGGCCTGTGGCCTTTGGTTCCTTCTTCCTTTCATTAAAAAAAAATAAAACTAGAATTGGCTAATTATCACTTGGCAACATCCAACCTTCACTCGTTTGCTAATTTCCCCTGCTTTTTTTCCCCTTGAAATATGCTGTATGAGCTACTCTTGAAGGGAGAAGCCTGACTGATCTATTCACCTGGAACTACCTAATTTATGTGTATTGTCTAGATTTCCTATGACTTATTTCTTAGCATATACATTAGCAGCTAACATTTTCAACTCTTTGCTGCCGAGATACAGCCAGTTCGCTCTCGTCCTTCATGGTGAAATGACGCCCGTCCATTTCTACCGCTTTTGCGCCTATTATAAAAGGCCCTGTGATGTCTACCCCTACTAAACATCGTGTGGGACGGTATAGGACTGTAGATATATATAAGTGTAATAAAGTACTAGAAATAAAAAAGTGTGAGTGAGTATATGAGTAAGAAATGACAGAACACCAGTGGCGAATTAGCAGGAGTGGGAGACTCGTACGTGCTCGTATTTTACATTGCTTTCACAGTGTTTTGTTTTTTGATTGAGTATGGATTCCAAACTACTTGGAAATCATTGAATAGTGTTTGTAGTGTTAATATCTGGCAGTGGTATTCAGATTAGGGGATGTCGGGAAGTGTAAAGTGGAGACTTAGTTACCCAACTTCAGAAGTCTCCAAAAGTCCTACGGTAGTCGACGAGTGCTAAAAAATCATCCCAGGAGAAAGCTGAAGGTATGTGCCATATGCATATGTAATTCTAATATTCTTGGACTAATAACTGATTTTTGGCAAATATTTTAAAAAAGTCAGTCGGAGCGTGAATATCCCCGCAAGAATGGCACGGAGCACCTCCGACAACCCCGCGGTGTAGGGGTTAACATACATATAACATTCCCCCTGGGGGTAGGGGGGTTTCAAGAATACTCCCCCAGTATCCCTGCTTGTTGTATGAGGCGACCAAAAGGGTTGGTGGCGGGTTAGTCCCCCACCTTGTCAAACAACTAACTAAAAATACGAACAAGAAGCCTCAGACCAGGACTGACCAAAAGATTACGACTTTGGACCGTACAAAGGATTTGTTAAAGATTGCAATGTGGTATGTAAGGGGTATAAACGATGAGGTGAAAGAAAGAGAGATTGTACAGGTGTTTGAGAGTGCAAAAGAGGATGTATGTGGATTAACAGAAACTAAATGAAGAGGTGAAAGTATGAGAGAATGGGAGTATGGATGGGGTGATGGGGTATATGTGCAGAAGTAGGTGAGCATGAGAGGGCAAAAGAAGGAGTGTTTATTGATGTGAGTAACAGATGGAAGGAGAATATAAGAGAGTATGGATCAGTTGGGTCAAAGATTGTGTGGGTAAGGGTGAAAGTTGGACTACAGATGTTGACAATTGTGTGCGTGTATGTGCCAACGCAAGATCGTGCAAGCAGAGTGAGAGAGGAGTTTTGGACAAATGTGGATGCATGCTTGGAAAAGTTTGGAAGGAATGAGAGAATGTTTTTGATTGGAGATATGAAGAGATATGAATGGAAAAGTAGGGAATGTGAAAGTGGATGGAGTGTTTGGTGAGTGGGGTGTGTCTGCACAGGTGGATGAGAATGGCAGTGCTTTAGTGGACATTTGTGCTGGGAGAGGGCTGGTGATAGCTAATACCCTCTTCAGGCACAAAATGATCCATATGTATACGTGGTGAGTGTTGAGAAGGGTGGATGGTGAACTGAATGAGCGGAAGGGAATGATTGATTATATGTGTGTGGATGAAGGGTGAGAAGGTGTGTAATGGATGCAAGAGTATATAGAGGCTGGGGGAGTGGACTTTCGGACCACCACTTGGTGGTGGACAGAATTAAAGTCCAAACAAAATGGAGGTAGAGAAGAAGGGAAGGACAGGATGAAGTAGTTCTTACAAGGAGGATAGAAAGTTACAAGAGGATGGAAAAAAGGCAGAATATAAGAGGGAAGTGGAGGAGCGATTGGGGAAATATAGATTGGAGCAGATGAGAAATGTGGAAGGTGTGTGCAAGGTATTCATAAAAGAAATCTGTGCAGTATGTGAGGTGGTATGTGGGGTGAAGAGAAGATGAAAGAGAGTTCAGGGAACAGCATGGTGGACTGAAGAGGTGAAAGAGGCTGTGGCACAAAAGAAGAAAGCATATAGTGAGTGGATGAGTAACAGGGGTGTCGAAGAAGTTGAAAGACGGAAGAGAGAGTTGTTTGTAGAAAGGAGGAGAGAGGTGAAAAGATTAGTGAGAGAGTGGATGAGGAATTTAGAAGGAATTTGAGTGCAAAGTGGAGGGAATGTAAGAAAATGTACTGGAAAGGGGTAAAGAGAGTTAGACAGGGTGCCAAAGAAGTTAGCTGGGGAGTGAAAGATAAAAATGGTATATTATCAGTAGAGAAGGGAGAAAAAGTGAGCAGATGGAGAGATCACTTTAATGAAATGTTGAACATAGAGAATGAAAGTAACTCAAGTATAAGTCACTGGCTGGGGATTGAGAGGAAGAAATCATTAGGATGGAAGTTGTGGAAGCAATGAAGAAAGTTAAAATGGGGAAAGGCCCTGGAATTGATGGAGTGTGTGGTGAAATACTGAAGTATGGGGGAGAGATGGTAATAGAATGGATGTGGAAGGTGTGCAGATTGGCCTGGGAGGAAGGTAGAGTCACAGAGGATTGGAAGTCAGGTATAATTATTCCCCTGTACAAAGGAAAATGGGAAAAAGAAGTGAGTGGTAATCATAGGGGCATTTGCCTTCTTAGTGTAATAGGAAAAGTGTATGGTAGGATACTTATTGACAGAGTTAGGGAAATAACATAGGAATTAGTTGGAGAAGAACAGGGAGGTTTTAGGAAGGGGAGAGGTTGTGTAGATCAGATATTCATTCTTAGATTGTTAGTGGAAAAGTTTCTAGAGAAGGGAAAAAAGTTGTATGCAACCTTCATGGATCTGGAGAAAGCATATGACAGGGTGGATAGACAAGGATTGTGGAAAGTATTAAGAATATATATGGAGTAGATGGGAAGTTCTTGAAGGCTGTGAAGAGTATGTATGAGGTTGCCAAGGGTGCAGTGTGTGTGGATGGCAAACTGAGTGAATTTTTCCATTTGAAGATTGGATTGAAACAAGGATGTGTCATGTCTCCATGGTTGTTCAGTTTGTATATGGATGGTATAAAAGAGATTCAAGGTAGGGCAGTGGATGTTTCAGCAACCCTAGTGAGAGAGGGCAGTGTTTGGAAACTCCTTGTACTGTTGTTTGCAGATGATACTGTGTTGTTAAGTGAAGACGGAGGGAGCTGCAAGGCTTGGTAGATGAATTTGAGAGAGTATGTAAGAAACAGAATCTAAAGGTGAATGTAGGGAAGAGTAAAGTGATGGTCTTCGAGAGAAGTGAAGTCAGTGAATGTACAGTGAGATTGGATGGGGAGGATATGGAGAATGTGAGTTCATTCAAGTACTTCGGTAGTGTGATGATTAAGGATGGAAGTTTGGAGGACGAAGTAATTGAAAGGGTGCAGCAGGGGAGATAGGTTGCTGGTTCCTTGAAAGCAGTGATAAGGAACGGGGAAGTGAGCCTGGAATTGAAAAAGCTGCTACATGACAATATTGTGATACCAACTCTTACATATGGAAGTCAAGCTTGAACCCTGTTGGAGGGACAGAAGTCAAGAGTGAAAACAGTGGAAATGAGTTACAGTAATCTTCCCACTATCCGACGTAATAGAGCCAAAGGCATGACCGGAAAGTGGTCTTGTCCGGTTAGTGGCCCTGAAGCTCCAGCACTGGTCATTCATGACCCTAACCTAACCTAACCTAACCTAAATCATAAAACCTCCTACCTACCTCCCTACCGGGCATGCATAGCACTTATGTCCCTTTTCACATAAATAATGCACACAAAGCATGAATTATCTGAATTTTAACCAAAAAATGATGATTTAGAGGTCAGTAAGGCATAGATGCTCACAACTTGCCATCAAGTGTAAGTAAATATCAGACATGGAAATCACTATGAAAATCACCCTTTCTCACACCGTATGCAATAAATAATGGACACAAAGCATGATTTCATTGAATTTTAACCCAAAAATGATGATTTTGAGGTAAGTAAGGCATAGATGTTCATGAGTTGGCAGCTTTGTGTAAATAAGTATCGGACATAGCAATCACTATGAAAATGATCATTTGTCACATCTTATGCACTAAAATATGGGATACAAAGCATCATATAAATAAATTGTTACCAGAAAAAGAGTTAGGTATGGCAAAGGTGTTCACTGTTCACCAACTGCACCGGACATTCTTGACCCTAACCTAACCTAGCCTAAATCAGAAAACCACCTACCTACCTCCCTACCAGACATGCATAGCACTTATTTAAGACCCTGTTCACACAAGTAATTGGCACAAAGCATGAATTAATCGAATTTTAACCCCAAAATGATGAATTTGATGTGAGTAAGGCAGGGGTACTCGCGAGTTGGCAGGTTAGTGTAAGGAAGTATCGGACGTGGCAGTCACTATGAAAATTATCATTTCTCACATCTTATACACTAAAATATGGGATACAAAGCATCAGATAAATAAATTGTTACCAGAAAAAGAGTTAGGTATGACAAAGGTGTTCACTGTTCACCAACTGCACCGGACATTCTTGACCCTATCCTAACCTAACCTAAATCAGAAAACCACCTACCTACCTCCCTACTGGACATGCATAGCACTTATTTAAGACCCCATTCACATAAATAATTGGCACAAAGCATGAATTAATCGAATGTTAACCCAAAAATGATGAATTTGAGGTGAGTAAGGCAGGGGTGTTCACGAGTTGGCAGGTTAGTGTAAGTAAGTAAGTATCGTACGTGGCAATCACTATGTAAATGATCATTTCTCACATCTTATGCACTAAAATATGGGATAGAAAGCATCAAATAAATAAATTGTTACCAGAAAAAGAGTTAAGTATGGCAAAGGTGTTCACTGTTCACCAACAGCACCAGTTATTCTTGACCCTAACCTAACCTAACCTAAATCAGAAAACCACCTACCTGCCTCCTTCCCAGACATGCATAGCACTTATTTAAGACCCCATTCACATAAATAATTGGCACAATGCATGAATTAATTGAATTTTAACCCAAAAATGATTATTTTGACTTTTACGATGGAACACATTCTATCCATTTCTCCTTTCTCTGAAATCTCCATTCTAGGAGATTTCAATGTTCACCACCACCTTTGGCTCTCCTCTCCTCTCACTGATCCACCTGGTGAACAAGCCTACATCTTTTCTATCCTTAATGACCTAGAGCAGCTTGTACAGAACCCTACCCGTGTCCCTGACCGCCTTGGAGAGAGTTCCAACATACTTTACCTTTTTCTGACAACTAATCCTTCTGCTTACAGTGTTCATCTTTTCTCTCCGTTGGGCTCCTCCGATCATAACCTTATTACCTTAACCTGTCCAATCGCTCCAGTACAGCCTGTTGACCCTCCAAAGAAACGCCGGCTGTTGCACTTTGGAGCTGTAGATTGTGAGGCCCTCAGGCAGTACTTCTTTGATTTTCCTTGGAATGATTATTGCTTCCATGGCCGGGAGCCATCTGAGTGTGCCTTGCACATTATGGAGGTTATTCTCTCGGGCATGGAAGCATACATTCCTTTCTCTTATCCTCTGACTAATGCAAGGAAGCCTTGGTTTATTCACGATGGTTCTAATGCTGTCCGCAACAAGGAGAGGGCCTATAAGAGGTACTGGAGCCAACCCACCCCTGAATCACATCTTTTATATATTTCTGCCCGGAATTGTGCTAAATCTGTTCTTCGCTCTGCTAAAAATAATTTCATCCGTGTTAAATGTTCTCAGCTCTCCAACTCAAATTCTTCTGGCTCCTTTTGGCACCTTGCCAAAAACCTTTCTAAAAACTTTACCTCATCATCCTTCCCTCCTCTTTTCTACTTTGATGGCTCTGTAGCTATTTCTTCTACTGATAAAGCAGATCTCTTCGCTCAGACTTTCTCCTCCAATTCCACCTTAGACGATTCATGTGCTATTCCTCTATCACTTCCCCCCTCTGACTTCCTCGACTGACATTAAAATTTCTTCAGCTGATTTATTTTCTGCCATCACTGGCCTCAATACTAACAAGGCATATGGGCCTGATGGAGTCCCTCCTGTTGTCCTCAAAAACTGTGTTTCTGCGCGTACACCCTGCCTAGGTAAACTCTTTCGCCTTTGTCTATCAACTTGTACCTTTCCTTCTTGCTGGAAGTTTGCTCTCATTGAGCTAGTCCCAAAGAAGGGTGACCATTCCCAACCCTCTAACTATGGTCCAATTGCTTTAACATCCTGTGTCTCGAAAGTGTTTGAGTTTATTCGTAACACAAAAATTTTAAAGCATCTTTCCTGTCACGACCTTCTTTCTGATCGTCAGCATACAGTAGGCGCGGAAAGTATTGACTTTTTTTGCCGACGTCATTCTTTTTTGCGTTAAGTGAAGTAGGGTCAATACTACCCTCCCCTGTGATGCGAAATGAGCTGACGCTTTTTCAACAGGAGCTGGCAACCCTGCTTGTTAGGTTTGGCACCACAGGAGCTGGCTCAGTAATGTTTGGGCAGCCACAGGAGGAGGATTGTCTCTGTGTGTGATGCACCACGAGGGCATGTTTTGACTCAAATGACACAGTTATTTGGTTACCTACCACATTCTCATCATGCCTAAAGTAACCACAAGCAAGGACAAATGTGTGGAAGTGATTACTTTATACAAAACTGGCCACAAACTCCCATTTATTGCAAATCAGATGGTGTTAGACTGAGGACAGTGCAGAGGACTGGTGAAGCGGTTCAAGGACATTGGGGAGGCCATTCCTCCCACTCCACTTCCCAAGCCTGGGAGACCTCGTAAGACAACCTTCAGGACCCATCAGCTGATCTCAAGGCAAGTTAGCAAGGATCCAAAGCTAACAGCACAGGATTTAAAAGAAAAGAACCCACAGTTGCTGGCAGATGTGTCTGTCAGAAGTGTGCAGCAGCTGTTGCATGACGATCTGGGCTACAGGAGTTTTTGTGCTCGTAAAAAACCACTGCTAACTGCACTTCAGAAGAAAAAGAGAGTAAATTTTTGTAAGAAATATCTTGCCTGGAGTGAGGAGCAATGGAAAACTGTGCTTTGGAGTGATGAGTCAACATTTACTGTCACTGGTACCCCTTCATCACGAGTGTACCGCAAACCAGGCAGTAACCCCCTGGATCCTAAGTACACTTCCAAGTTTGTTAAATACCCAGCCTCACTCATGGCTTGGGGCTGCTTTACATATTATGGTGTTGGTAGGTTGGTAATTCTACCTGCAAATGAAAAAGTGAACCAGAACAATTATTTGGAGCTCTTATGTGATGTTTTAAGTGACTCTTTTGATAAAACCAAGGCAAGAGTATTTATGCAAGATTCTGCCCCTGCACATGTTGCAAAGTCAGTGAAACAGTGGCTAACAGACTGTGAGGTTCCCTTTATTTGAGATTGGCCCGGAAACAGCCCAGATATCAATCCCATTGAGAATTTATGGGCGCACATGAAGCGGCAGCTGCGTAGTATGGACACATCATCTCTGCCTAAACTTGAGGCTGCAGCTATGGAGCAGTTTTAGTCCGTCTGTTCTGCAAAACTATGCCATCAGTCTCCCCAGACGCCTTAAGAAGATAATAAAGGTGAAGGGGAATGCCAGTAAATACTAAATTCAATGGTGAGTGTTAATTTATTTGTTTCTCCTTGCTAACCACAAGAATGTTTTCTTTTTTTAAGATGGCGTCAACACTTTCCGCGCCTACTGTAGGTTCCGTCAGGGACGCTCCACTGGCGATCTTCTCACATACCTTTCAGACTCCTGGTTATCCTCCTTTCGGGACTTTGGCGAAAGCTTTGCCATTGCACTTGACATCTCAAAGGCTTTCGATCGAGTCTGGCATAAATCTTTAATTTCCAAACTGCCCTCCTACGGTTTCTATCCTTCTATCTGTGCCATCATCTCCAGCTTCCTTTCTGGTTATTCTATAGCCGCTGTTTTAGACGGCCATCGTTCTTTTCCTAGACCTATCAAAGTGGTGTTCCTCAGGGCTCTGTCCTATCACCAACTCTCTTCCCTTTATTCATCAATGACCTTCTAAGCTGTACATCTAACCCTATCCGCTTATATGCTGATGATTCCACTCTTCACCTTTCCATTCGGTTTCTGCAATGTCCATCTCAGCAGTTACTTCAACAATAAAGGGATGATGCTATGGCACACTTAATGTCTGACTTGGCCCGTATCTCTGATTGGGGTAAATATAATATTGTTATTTTTAATGCATCAAAAACTCAGTTCTTACACTTATCAACCCGACAAAATCTTCCTCAGGATTACCCACTAATGTTTAATAATGTCCAGTTCTGTCCTGCATCATCCTTGAACATGCTCAGGGTTTCATTCTTTCGGGATTTATCTTGGAAAGAACATATTACATCTCTCGTGAAATCTGCTTCCAAGAGATTAGGTGTGCTAAGCTGATTCCGAACTTTCTTTACCCCTGCACGGTTGACGGCCATCGTTCTTTTCCTAGACCTATCAACAGTGGTGTTCCTCAGGGCTCTGTCCTATCACCTACTCTCTTCCTTTTATTCATCAATGACCTTCTAAGCTGTACATCTAACCCTATCCGCTTATATGCTGATGATTCCACTCTTCACCTTTCCATTCGGTTTCTGCAATGTCCATCAGCAGTTACTTCAACAAAAAAGGGATGATGCTATGGCACACTTAATGTCTGACTTGGCTCGTATCTCAGATTGGGGTAAATATAATCTTGTTATTTTTAATGCATCAAAAACTCAGTTCTTACACTTATCAACCCGACAAAATCTTCCTCAGGATTACACACTAATGTTTAATAATGTCCAGTTCTGTCCTGCATCATCCTTGAACATGCTCGGGGTTTCATTCTTTCGGGATTTATCTTGGAAAGAACATATTACATCTCTTGTGAAATCTACTTCCAAGAGATTAGGTGTGCTAAGCTGATTCCGAACTTTCTTTACCCCTGCACGGTTGTTGACCTTGTACACAGGTTTTATTCGCTCGTGTATGGAGTACAACTCTCATGTGTTTGGAGGCTCCCCACATGCAGCTCTTCTCAATAGGGTGGAGTCAAAGGCTTTTCGTCTCATTAACTCTCCTCCTCTTACTGATTCTCTTCAACCTTTGTTTCTTCGCCGCACTGTTGCATCTTTATCTCTCTTTTATCGCTACTTCAACGGTCACTGTTCCTCTGAACTGTCTGCTTGCATCCCTCCACCTCTACGACAGGCACGTAGTACCCGTCTAGCAACAAACTCTCATCCCTATTCTGTCCAACTCTCTAATGCAAGAGTTAACCGTTACTGCCAGTCCTTCATTTATGCAATTGGTCATCTCTGGAACTGTCTTCCTCTGCCTGTATTTTCTACTTCCTATGATCTCCAGTCTTTCAAACGCAGTGTGTCCAGGCATCTCGAAATGAACAGATCTTGAATTTGGCTCTCTTTTGTATTGTTTTTGCTTTTTCTTGGAAGGAACAGTATGCAGGCATGTGGCCTTTGGTTCCTTCTTCCTTGCATTAAAAAAAAAAAAAAATGTGTTCGCCAGCTGACTACATAATGAACGTAAGGAAAAAACATGATTATTTCTGAGAAAATCACCTTTTTACAGCCTGTGCACTCAAATACGGGACACAAAGCATGAAGTAAATAGAATGTAACCAAAAAAAATTATGATTTAGTGGTGTGTAGGGCAAAAATGTTCACCAGTTGACTAGATAGTGAATGTATGTAAGAGACATGGTAATCACTGAGAAAATCACCTCTTTCACAGCCTCTGCACTCAAATATGGGACACAATGCATGAAGTAAATAAAATGTAACCAGAAAATGAGAATTTAGAAGTGATTATGGAAAATATTTAGCAGTTGACAATGTTTACTTACATGTCCATGATTGTTGTTTACTCCTTGTTTACCCCCACCTCTAGGGTTTTTACAGTGGTCATAATTGCTCTTGAAGCATGTCCAGTAATCCAGTGTTTAACTACACTTAATCCTTAGCACTGTGGCTTTAGATTATTTAAACAAGAACGAAAATACCGCAAACGATCGGACAGCCGTCCACTGTTCACGGGAGTTGAGACAGAACTAGGAGGAGGGGGATAGGGCGGGAAGGGAGCTGGTCATTGCGCGCCGAAAATTCAAACTGATGCGGTCGGAAAAAATCTTTATTTTCTTTTGGGGGGGGGTTTCGGCCATCAGCCCACGATGTCTGAACAGTGAGGTAACCGGAGAGTGGTTGTCCGGATAGTAGAGAGATTACTGTATTTGAGAGGAGCATTTGGAGTCACATGGAGAGACAGACTGACAGGAGCGTTGTGGTGTGGATATGGATGTGATAGGAAGCGTTAGTAAGAACACATTAAGGTGGTTTGGCCATGTGGAGAGGATGGAGAGTGTATGTGAGTGAGGTGGAGGGGGGGGAGAGGGAGGGAGAGACCAAGGATGAGATGGAGGGATGGAGTGGAGAGGTGTATGAGAGAAGGGGGTGTGAGCTGGGAGCAGGGCAATGAAATGGCGTGGGACAGAGCGACATGGAGGCGATTTGTTTGTGGCCACCCCTTACGGGATTAAGGTGTCTGGCAATAGATAGATTAACCTACAGAAACTCCGATGTGGGCTTTCGTTTGCCACCAAGACCTTTGACCTTGAGAATGACCTTGAAAGGTCAAACTCTAGTTCAGATATTCAGGAGGCTATAACTCAGAACTGGTTGCACATAGATATTTATTGTTATCAATATATCAGAAGTCCTGTATGGGCTTCTTATTGGTACCATGACCTTTGACCTTAAGTGGCCTTGAAAGGTCGAAATCTAGGTCATGGATATTCAGGGACCTATAACTTGAAACTGGTTGAAGATAAAGAGATATTTACTGTTGTCAACATTTAGGAAATCCCATATGAGTTTTTAATTCATACCATGACCTTGACCTTCAATGACCTTGAAAGGTCAGCCTCAAGGTCATAGATATTCAGGAGGCTACAACTCAAAACAGGTTGAAGATAGAGGTTTTTACTATTATCAAGATAAAGGAAGTCTTATAAGGGCTTTCAGTATTTAACAGCAATAAAGTAACTGCAGTCAGGTGTGTGTGTGTGTATGTGTGTGTGTGTGTGTGTGTATGTGTGTGTGTGTGTGTGTTTAAATACATAATGGCTGCAAAATGCCGTGGCTCGGTGGATTTCGGCGCTTTGCTGTGGCTGAAGGATCAGAGGTTCAAGCCCACCCAAGGGTCATTGGTAGACATTAGGAAGGGCATCCGGTCATAAAGTGCCACTCACTCCAAACCTAAGTCCTCTGCCTAGGGGCAGTGCCTTAGCCCTTATCGAAAAAGGGGAACACAGCGTTTAAAAAAAAGAAAGAAAGAAAGAAAAAAGAAGAAGAAGAAGGCTCCAACATGCTTCCATGCATTGGCCTTTGTCACTTAATGGTAGTTTTCCACTAATTTTAATCAGTGGCAGCCTCCCTGTTGAGTCTTTTATTCTTGAGATCTCACTATATGACCTTGTCCCAGGTGCTTCGTGGTCTGCCTCTTGGAACCCTATGCTCGACATTCGCACCTCCCACGTCCTGCACCCATTTGTCATCTTCCATGCTCTCAACATGCCCAAACCATCTCAGTCTACCCTTTATCACCATAGCACCAATAAATTCAAGTTCCATCCTTCCTCTCAGCTTTCAGTTACAATCTTAGCCCTCCGAGGCCTTGCATTCAAGGACACACTACACATCCATCTAAATAATCTGTTCTGATCATAACTTTTGCTTAGGGACTGTGTGGTGTCACAGAGGAATTAGTTTGGAGGAACATTCTGAAAATAGAAGATATATGTAATATTGTTAGTTTCTTTGTGGACATCAATGGTGATATCATATACGTTTGTATTTCATTCACGTGCCTGTACCACGGTTATGTATAATCTATGTCTGATAGGGTGTCCTTTCTTGGGGAAGTGTAGCCTAGTCAGATATAATGTGCCTTGGTGCTTGCCACACTGAAAGGGTTCATGACAAATAATGGACAGTACAATAGGTGTCCAGAGAAATTGCTAATAATATGAGGAAATTCATTTCTAGGCATAATCAGTTGGCAGGTGGTGGTGGTGTTGATGGTATGCTTCATGATGTATTGTCCAACCCAGTTTAATAGAGTGTAGTAGTGTGGGTTTCTCTTGCTGTTGGTTGACCCCTTCACTCTGATAATGTGTTATGTACTGTATTCTGTGATATGAGGAAGTTATGGGAGTCTTCAGCTGTGGAGAGAGAAATAGAGAGGGAGAGAGGATACTGGACTTCTGCCAGGGTAAGGATTTGAAAATTATAAACACAACATTCAAAAAGGAAAGAGAGAAGTTGATAACTTACAAAAGTGGAGGTGTAGAAACTCAAATTGATTTTATGGTGATGAGAAAGGAGCAAAATATTAATGTGAATGACTGTAAAGTTATACCAGGTGAAGCATGTCTACCACAACATAGACTATTAGCTGTGGATTTGAGAGTGGAAAATATAAAAGGAAGAAAGAAGAGGAAGGGTGTTAAAAGAGTAAAGGAGTGGAAGTTGAAGGATGAGGAGATAAGACTACAATTTGAAGAGAGTTTTAAGAGAAGAAATGAGAGACAGAAAGGCGATTGGAAACACTTCAGAGATAATATAACGGAGGCTGTGAGGGAAGTCTGTGGAGAAACAACAGGTCACAGGAGAAAAAAAAGAGAGATGTGGTTGTGGTATGAGGAGGTGAAGCAGGCAATAAGTGAGAAGAAAAGAGCATTTAAAGTATGGCAGAGAACTAGAAGGGAAGAAGACAGAAGAGAATATAATGAAAAGAAAAGACAGGCAAAGAGAGAAGTGGCCAGAGCAGAAAGGGTGGCATGGGAAAGTTGGAGTAGAGATCTGGAGAGTGCACAAGGACGGACAAAAATGTTTAAAACTGCAAGTCAAATGAGGAAGGAGAGAAAAGACGTGGTGGGAGCTAAATTTGTAAAGGATGAGAATGGGGAAATAAAAACTGATGAGGCAGAAATACTGGAAAGGTGGAAGAGGTACTTTGAGGAACTATTAAATGAAGAAAATAATTATGAAATAGAAGAGATGGGAAAAGTTGAAGGGCCAGTTGCAATGATAACAGAAGCTGTAGTCTTAATGGAAATGAAGTCTGGGAAAGCTCCAGGCCCAACAGGTATAACAGCTGATCTGATAAAAAGGCTGGAAGTACTGGTGTAAAAGAATTGACAAAGATTAATAACATCTTAGTAGGAGGTCAGCCACCTGAGGACTGGAGAGATAGCTGGACTACGCCAGTTTATAAAGGCAAAGGAGATGCCCTTTTGTGTGGAAAGTACCGAGGAGTCAGACTGTTGGAGCATGGAATGAAGATATTCGAAAATGTGCTAGAAGGAAGGCTGAAGCAGATAGTGAAGATAGATAACCAACAGTTTGGATTTTGCTCTGGTAAATCCACAATAGATGCAATATTCATCATGAGACTGTTGCAGGAAAAGTTTCAACAGAGGAGGAAATGTTTGTACCATGTGTTTGTGGGCTTGGAAAAAGCTATTGATAGAGTACCAAGGAGAGTTATAGAGTGGGCCTTGAGAAGACAGAATGTACCTGAGAGACTCATTGCAGCTGTCATGTCTCTCTATATTGATACAAGATCAAAAGTCAGGACAATAGCAGGAACATCAGGAAATTTTGGCATAGGAGCTGGGGTACATCAAGGGTCAGCACTCAGTCCATTGCTGTTTAACATAGTAATGGAGGAGGCAACACGGGAATGTAGGCGGGGAGGCCCATGGGAATTGCTGTATGCTGATGACCTAGTGCTTACAGCGGAGACTAAGGAATAAGTGGTGGAAATGCTTAATAGATGGGAAAATGGAATGGAGAAGAGAGGAATGAAAATAAATATGGATAAGACAAAGGTAATGGTGACAGGCAAGAAACCAGTAGAAAGAATTCAGTCAGGAAAATGGCCATGTGGATGCTGTGTCAGAGGAGTAGGAGTGAACTCAGCGTTGTGCACGGAGTGTAATAAGTGGTGCCATAGAAGGTGTTCGGGTCTGCAGAATTTGAGAGGAGTGCAAAATTTCCACTGCCCAGCCTGCATAAGAAGAGAGGTGGAGGGAGATGTGACTGGGGGCACACTACAGGAAGTGCAGCAGTTCTGCCAGCTAGGAGATATATTGGACTGTGAAGCAGGGGTGGAGAGATCAGTCAGAACAAGAGTGGCATCAGCATGGTTACAGTGGAAGGAAATAGCTAGCCTACTGGTCAACAAACACATACCACTGAGACACATAAGTAAAATATATGAGGCCTGCATTAGACCAGTATTGATATATGGTGCTGAAACACGGGCTTTGACGGATAGACTGATGAATGTTCTGAGGAGTACTTATCGTAGAATGTTAAGATACATGGTGGGAGCGAGATGGGAGGACAGAGTTTTGAGTGAGGAGGTAGCCAGAAGGTGTGAGGTGAAGGATCTCGATATCATCTTGAGGCAGAAGCGGCTTAGATGGTTTGGTCATGTGAGGAGGAGTGAGGAAGGTAGCTGTGTGAGAATAGCAGAGGAACTGGAAGTGGTGGGACATCGACCGCCAGGAAGACCTAAGAAGACCTGGAAAAGTGTCGTAACGCAAGATATGGAAAGACTGGGTATTGGAGAAGATTTAACCCAAGATAGGAAGCAGTGGAGAAAAGCCATCACACGTCCAACCCCAGTTTGAATATGGGAACAGAAGGACAAAAAACGATGATGATGATGATGATGATTCTGTTCTTGCCAAATGTTGACAATTTTTTTTTTTTCTCTTCTTAAGTGTTGAAAAGACTTTCTGAACTGAAGGAAGAGAGTAGTAGTAGTTGTACTAGTAGTAGTAGAAGTTGTTGTAGTAGTAGTAGTTGTTACCAAGGCAGTTTGGCCGAACAGTCCCTAAGGGAAAGCCATGGCCGAGACCAGGGTTTCCCACAGAGCTCTCAAGGAGGGTATGTTGTGTTGTTGGCACAGGTGATTGTGTGCAATGCAGTCTTCCATAATGTGCTTAATAATATGGGGTGCTGTGTTGCATCCTGGACAGGCATCAGCGACTGAGTCATCCAGCCTCTTCTGATAACTCAAGAGAGCTGGATGATGCCCACATCTCAGCCTGGCCAGGTGGATCCTGTTCTCATGAGGGGGGATTGGATTCAGAAAGGTGGATATCAGGAGGCCGTACATGCAGCTGTGTGTTGTCTTTGAGTGACAGAATGGAGCAGCGAGTGATTTGAGTATGGATATGCTTCTGGCAGCTGGTTTGATGCATGCAAGGAGAGAGAGATTACAGTATTTGTGAATGATATCATGTGCTGGGTGTTGTTTTGATGTTCCTTGGTGTGTGTGGATGTGCTGCCATGTAGTGTAGTGGATGGTATGGGTTTGTGATGGCTGAAGCAAGAATTAGGGTACCTCTCATGTCTAGATAATCCTTGACTTTGAGGAATTTGGTTTTTTGGTGTAGGTGGTATGTAGATGCAGTAACTGTGCAGCCTGTGATTATTTTTAGGGCCTTGTTCTGTATGGTCTGCAGGGTGTTGTAGTGTGTTTTAATGAGGTTAGAAGCCCAAGTAGAGCTTGCATAATTCATTACTGAATGTATACCTGTATATTGTTTGTATACTGTGGTGGTAGCTTCTTTGATGGGTTAGATGTACAGCATTGGTCGTTGATGAATAAAAGGAAGAGAGTTGGTGATAGGACAGAGCCCTGAGGAACACCACTGTTGATATATCTAGAAGAACGATGGCCCTCTACAACAGCAGCTATAGAATGACCAGAAAGGAAGCTATAGATGAAGGCACAGATAAAAGGATAGAAACCGTAAGAGGGCAGTTTGGAAATTAAAGATTTATGCCAGACTCGATCAAAAGCCTTTGAGATGTCAAGTGCAAATGCAAAATTTTCGCCAAAGTCCCAAAAGGAGGATGACCAGGAGTCTGAAAGGTGGGTGAGAAGATCGCCAGTGGAGCGTCCCTGACGGAACCCATACTGACAATCAGATAGAAGGTTGTGACAGGAAAGATGCTTTAAAATTTTTCTGTTAAGAATTGACTCGAATACTTTTGAGACACAGGATGTTATAGCAATTGGACGATAGTTAGAGGGTTGGGAATGGTCAACCTTCTTTGGGACTGGCTGAATGAGAGCAAACTTCCAGCAAGAAGGAAAGGTACAAGTTGAAAGATAAAGGTGAAAGAGTTTACTTAGGCAGGGTGTAAGCATAGAAGCACAGTTCTTGAGGACAACAGGAGGGACTCCATCAGGCCCATATGCCTCGTTAGTATTAAGGTCAGTGATGGCAGAAAATACATCAGCTGAAGAAATTTTATTGTCAGCCATGAGGAAATCAGATGGGGGAAGTGATGCAGGAACAGATGGAATTGTCTAAGGTGGAATTGGAGGAGAAAGTCTGAGTGAAGAGATCTGCTTTATCAGTAGAAGAAATAGCTGCAGAGCCATCAGAGTAGAAAAGAGGAGGGAAGGATGGTGAGATAAAGCTGTTAGAAAGGTTTTTGACAAGGTGCCAGAAGGAGCAGGAAGAATTCAAGTTTGAGAGTAAAGAGCATGTAGTAGGGCTGAAATTATGTTTAGCATAGCAAAGAACAGACTTAGCATGATTCTGAGCAGAAATATAAACAAGATGTGATTCAGGAATGGGTTGGCTTTGGTACCTTTTATAGGCCCTCTCCTTGTTGTGGACAGCATTAGAACAAGCATGATCAAACAAAGGCTTTCTTGCATTAGTCAAAGGGTATGAGAAGGGAATGTATGCTTCCATGCCTGAGAGAATAACCTCCTAATGTGCAAGGCACACTCAGATGGCTCCTGGCCACAGAAGCAATAATCATTCCATGGAAAATCAATGAAGTACTGCCTGAGGGCCTTCCAATCCGCAGCTCCAAAGTGGCACAGTCGACGTTTCTTTGGAGAGTCCACAGGCCGTACCAGAGCGATAGGCCCAGGTTAAGGTAATAAAGTTGTGATTGGAGGAGCCCAACAAAGAGAAAAGTTTAACAGCATAAGCAGAAGGATTAGTTGTAAGGAAGAGGTCAAGTAAATGTATGTTGGAGCTTTCTCCAAGGCGGTCAGGGATATGGGTAGGGTGCCGTACAAGCTGTTGTAGGTCATTAAGGATAGAAAAGATGTACTTGTTCACCAGGTGGATGAGTGAAAGGAGAGCCAAAGGTGGTTGTGAACATTGAAATCTCCTAGAATGAAGATTTCTGAGAAAGGAGAAATGGATAGAATGTGTTCCATCGTAGAAGTAAGATAGTGGAAGAATTTTTCATAGTCAGTAGAATTAGGAGATAAGTAGACAGCGCAGATATATTTAGTCAGAGAATGACAAGAAAGCCGAAGCCAGAGAGTAGAGAATTCAGAAGAATTAAGTTCAGGAACATGAGAGCAAGATAAGTCATTGTGTACATATACACAACAACCACCTTTGGCTTTGAAATGAGTATAGAGAAAGTAGGAGGATAGAGAGAAGGGTTTGCTGCCAGTTGCCTCACACAGTTGAGTCTCTGTCAGGAAAAGAAGGTGAGGTTTAGAGTGGTGTTCGACAGAGAGAAAGTTAGAGGAAAGGCCACGAACGTTGCAGAAATGAAGGAGTGAGTCAGACAGTGGTTTCAAGCATCTCGCTTAGTTGTCACCAGGAGAGGGGCAGATGGGTGCATTTATGGTCCCCCCCCCTGGGGACTCCGAGGTCTGATTGAGTAACGCCATTTTCATTTTGAAACAGAAGTGTCGTGAGTGCTGTGCATTTAGTTTGGTGTTGACAGTTAGAGAAACTTGTACTGGAGAGCATGCTGGCCTATTTTCTGTGTTGCTGAAACACTGAAAAAGTTCAGCAAAGGAGGATGGTCAGGAACTATTCCCTAGGGCTGATGAAACGGGAGCTCCAGCTCTCCCTGTCATCAACTTTACATCCACCTTGGGAGTACTGCCCTGAACGACTGGTGCTATGTGCCTGTCGTAGAGGTGGAGAGATGCAAGCAGACAGTTCAGAGGAGCAGTGACCATTGAAGTAGCGATAAGAGAGATAAAGATGCAACAGTGCGATGAAGAGACAGAGGTTGAAGGGAGCCTATAAGAGGAGGAGAGTTAGTGAGACGAAATCCTTTGATTCCCCCTTTTTGAGAAGAGCTGTATGTGCGGAGCCTCCCCACACATGCGAGTTGTACTCTACACAGGGGTGAATAAAACCCTTGTATAAAGTTAACAACTGTGCAGGGGTAAGGAAGGTACGGAGTCGGCTTAGCACACCTAATTTCTTGGAAGCAGATTTTACAAGAGTTGTAATATGATCTTTCCAAGATAGGTCCCAAAGAATGAAACCCCAAGTATGTTTAAGGATGACACAGGATTGTGCTAGATATTATTAAACATTAGTGGGTACTCCTGTGCAAGATTTTGTTGGTTTGATAGGTGTAAGAACTGTGTCTTTGATGCATTAAAAACAACAAGATTTCTCCTATCCCAGTCAGAGATATGAGCCAAGTCAGACATTAGGTGTGCCATAGCCTCATCCCTTGTTTGTTGAAGTAACTGCTGAGATGGACGTTGTGGGAACCGAATGGAAAGGTGATGGGTGGGGTCATCAGTGTATGAATGGATAGGGTTAGATGTACAGCTTAGAAGGTCTTTGATGAATAAAAGGAAGAGAGTTGGTGATAGGACGGAGCCCTGAGGAACACCACCGTTGATAGATCTAGGAGAAGAATGGTGGATGTCTACAACAGTAGCTATAGAACGATCTGAAAGGAAGCTAGACATGAGGGCACAGATAGAAGGATAGATACCATAAGAGGGCAGCTTGGAAATTAAAGATTTATGCCAAACTCAATTGAGAGCCTTTGGGATATTGAGTGCAATGGCATAGCTTTTGCCAGAGTCCCAAAAAGAGGATGACCAGGAATCTGAAAGGTAGATGAGAAGGTCGCCAGTGGAGCGTCCCTGACAGAACCCATACTGACGATCAGAAAGAAGGTTATGATAGGAAAGATGCTTTAAAAATTGTCTGTTAGGAATAGACTCAAAAACAAGTTTCTGCAGGAACTGCACTGAACTGAACCCTTTGTCTGTTGACTTAGAGTGATGTGTTTTGAGCATGTTGAACATATGTATTTGTTGATGGGTCCTGGACTGCTTTCGATGTCACTGGCTAGAAGAAATCTTCAAGAAATGACCGCCGGAGAGTCAGTTCTTGGTTTAGAAAAGACAGTGTTGTTGTGTGTGTTGTGTTTGGAGATGTGGTCCAGGTGTTTGTATAATGTTTTCTGGATGCAAGTCTGATGCAGGTGAAATGGGTCCAGTTCTTGCAGGAACTGGACTGAACTGAACCTTTTGTCTGTCAATTCAAAGTGATGTGTTTTGAGTATGTTGGACATATGTATTTGTTGATGGGTCCTGTATTGCTTTCAATGTCACCGGCTAAGGAAGTCTTCAAGAAATGACTGCCGGAGAGTAATTTCTCGGTGAAGAAAAAACAGTGTTGTTGTGTGTGTTGTGTTTGGAGATGTGGTACTTGCACAGGTAACCGAAGCCACACCCAGGTTTTGGGGCCCTGTGAGGAGCTCTTATAATTAGTATGTCTGTGTCTGTGGCCAGCTGGGGTAATTCTGGTTTTGGTTTTGGTAATGATGATGATCGGGAGGTGGCCAGAGCCAAGGGTTTTGACCACTCTCCAGGATGTTGTAGGGGGTGAGATTTGGGGAGCAAAAGGTGATGTCTGGGGATGATGGGAGGAAGAGGGCTTGGGGTGGGATATGGGTGTGTTGATGGAGATTGTTGAGGATGAAAAGACTATCTTTCTGGGATCGTAGTACCAGCCCTCTGTCTGTGTCAGGGTTTTTGACATGCCAGACCGATGCCTGGAGTTTAATCACCACCCAGGATGATGATGGGTATGTTAGTGATGTGGTGTGTTTGGGGAGAGTAATTGCGTGGTACTGTGAGGGATGATTGTGGGGGAATGTATTTATTGGCAGTTTTTATGTTTGATTTGTATTATTGTTGTGGTGCCATGTGGAGGGAAAAGTGATTCTGTGTGTGCAGTAGTATCTGAAAGGTTGATGGATTGGTGTATTAGAGTGATGAGTCCACCACCGCTGTCGGACCGGTCTTGTTTGATGGTGGTGAAGTTATGAAATTTAAGTGTTTTTTGTGTTCTGCATGGTTTTGTTTCTTGTAAGATGGCAATGTGTATGTTTTGTTGTTTGATGAATTGTGTGAGTTCTTGTTTTTTGGTGTTAATACCATCTTTGTTTATCTTAAGAATGTTAGTGTTGTGTGTATGATGTCTGTTGGGTGCTGCAGCATGGAGGAGGAGGTGGGGATGTGGGTGGAGGAGAAGGGATAGGAGAAGATTTTGATAGAGATAAGGGTTGGGGTAGAATGGGAGGGGTTGGGGGATTGGATGGTGTGGGAAGGATCGGTGTGTTAGGCTGAGGAGGTGTGGAAGGAATAAGAGAGGGGATGGTGGGGGGGTTTAGAGGGTGGGAGGAAGGAGCAGGTCCAGGTGTTTGTGTAATGTTTTCTGGATGCAAGTGTTGTGTAGGTGAAATGGATCCAGTTCTTGCAGGAACTGCAACGAACTGAACCCTTTGTCTGTCGACTCAAAGTGATGTGTTTTGAGCATGTTGGACATATGTATTTGTTGATGGGTCCTGGATTGCTTTCGATGTCACTGGTTAGAGGAAGTCTTCAAGAAATGACCGCCAGAGAGTCATTTCTCTGTGTAGAAAAAAGTGTTGTTGTGTGTGTTGTGTGGAGAGATGTGGTACTTGCCCTGGCAACCGAGGCCACACCCAGGGTTTGCGGTGGTTTGGCTCCCATGCTCTGTTCCTCCTCCGCTCCGACAGCCTGTGGGGGGTGGACCCACAATGAAGATGCCACCCCCCCAGGTCCACTGAGGGAGTTATAGTCTTCACCAACCTTTTGAGGAGAGGAGGCCTTTCCTAATTTAAATGAACTGCTCTGGAGATGGCAAGAATATACAAAAATAACATGTCATCAGATTGATTAGGTGAATTTTATTCCGGCCTTATAAATAAATATGATGAATAAAATTCAGACACATTACAAATTTAAATATAGATCATTCTTTACTTGTATAGCATGTGAAGTTTTCTTACTGCTCATCAGCAGAACTGGTAGCAGCAGTGAGAGTGAACATAGTAGCATCAGAAGCAGTGAGACATATAACTTAAAATCAAATCATTCTGCATTTTTATAGCATGTTAAATCACCATATTCTTCATCAGCAGAAGTGGCAGCAGCAGCGAGAGTGAACGTAGCAGCAGCATCAGTAGTGGTGGCAGTGGTGGAGGTGGTGGCAGTGGCAGTGGTGGGTGTGAGGGTGGTGCAGATGGGAGTGAGGTGGAGGGACAGCGTGGAAATATCATGACACAGCTGTTACCCATGAATCTGTACCTGGAATACAAACAGGACAAGTCACTCTCAGCTGCACATGTCAGTTGTAATAATGCTCACAGTCTTCTAAGGTATGTACTTATTGTTTATTTGGTTATTACCTCCGCCAATGGAGTTGATGGAGGTTTCATATTCACCCCTGTTTGTATGTTTGTCCACCAAATATCTAAAAAAGTTACTGATGGATTTCAGTAATTTTTTTATTTTATTTGTGGGGCGTGGGTCAAGAAAGAAATGGTAAAATAAAATGGTGATCTGAATTTGAGTGTTGGTTCAGGACTATGTTTCATTTGTTTGTTCACAAGACATCTCAGAAAGTTATTGGTGGATTTCAGTGAAATTTTATTAATATGTCTGTGGTACAGTGGTAGAGTGTGCATTTCGCATGCTGGTGGATGCGGGTTCGCCTCCCACCAGAGTTGTAAAAACTTTGGGAAGCGTTCACTGAGCCATTTACAACTTTGGCAGACACGAGGGGTGCTGTGGTTGAACCAGTGTCACATACTAGTATGCTTGCACCCAGTCGGCATAGGCTGGCTGATTATACTTGGTTCACAGACTACACACACATATCCAAACCAGCACAAACACTCACAAGCACTTCTCTTCCTACATGCAATCTCCGTAGAGCACCACATGTTGGTGGAGTAGAGATATACAGTAAGACCTCACTATAATGGACTAATTGGGGCCCAAACCATAAAATAAAAGTGACATGCAGACTTCCCCCTGCTAATCCGGACTTTTTCCGATATATCAGACATTAGTCCAGTTTGCATGAACAGTTTTTAAACTGTTTAGACTACCATTGTGGTACTGTACAATGTTATAACTTCACTACATTAATCACATGGTATATTATATATATTAATACTGTACTGTACACTGATAAACATTTCTTTTATTTATCTTATTCTGGTGAACATATCTGAAGTGGTCAGGCAGTCCGTACTGCTTCCGATATACAGTCAACCCTCGAATCCACGGACTAATAGGGGGGGACGAGTGTCTGTTGCTTGAAAAAGTCCGCTGCTTGAAAATGAAGGGAAAAATAGCCAAAAACTCAAAAACTATCAAAAGAAATACTAAGGTATCAAAGATGAGGTGCAGTGACACTATCACAGACTAGTTTACCTCACAATACCCCATTTTCTATGGACCCATTATGTTACGACTTGCTTCATGATGTACTGTGCAGTACAGTATAGTAGTGTGTTACACTAATTTTTTATGTTACAGTATCATTTATTTTTTTACCTGTAAAGAGAAATACTCTAAGTAGTTAGAAATGAAAAAAGATGTACACTCTCTAATTTCTGCCCAGGGGTGCCCCTTTCCTACCCCAGGGAAGAGGAGAGGGGGGGATGAAACGAGCTCCATCCACCTGTACCTTAGCTCCCAACCCTCCCCCATATCCCTACCATCTCCCACCCGACCCAACATTCTTAACTGAGAGGTACATCTAAAGCTAATTTCATGCTTAACACTCATGGTCCCACTGCTAATACAAACATAGAACAGTAGGATATGTTAAAAGAATATGATATAACTTTCAACACGCTGCAGCAAGATTTTAGTGCATTATGACGATAGTAAAACAAAAACGTTAACAACGGCCACCTCAGGCCTCACATGTTTGGTGCACTGCTTTGGACACACACACACACACACACACACACTGTAAGAGAGATATAGCAGTAGTATATATATAAAAGTAGTATATGTTCCACCTAAGACAAGAGCATGGATTGATGGTGAATACCTGGAGATGTTGTCAGACATGGTTCGTTATCTACAGAAAGTGATTGAGAAAAGCAACAATATAAGTCTAATGGGTGATTTTAATTGTAAAGAGGTGAACTGGGAGGAATGGGACTCAGGAGGCGGCAAAGATTCGTGGGGCACTACATTGTTAAACATTGTAATGAATAATGTAATGACGCAGTGGGTCAAAGAAGAGACACGATTCCGAGGTGATGACACATCAGCAAGATTAGATTTACTGCTAACCAAAGAACCTGACATAATTGAATCCCTGAAATATCTGTGTCCTGTAAGAAAAAGTGATCATGTGGTCATTGGGTTCCAGATGATAATAGGGAACGAGCTTTATAGACAGGGAAGATACAACTCTGGGAAAGCAAATTCTACAGAATTGAGGAAATGTTTTGAAAATGCAGATTGGAGAAAATTCAGAGTTGAGAGATTCAGAGGAAGTGGGATATCCTTCTAGACCTCTATATTTCAGGAGTAGAAAAATATGTTCCAAGAGTAAATGGGAAAGAAAACAGGAAAAAGGAGTGGTTTAATAGAAGGTGTATGATAGTGAAAAAAGAGAAGGACATGGCGTGGAACAACTGGAGAAAGAGAGGTTATAACAGAACAAAGGAAGAATATAAAAGAACTAGAAATTAATATACAAGAATTCGTAGAGAGGAAGAAAGGAACTTGAAAAAGGTATAATTGACAAATGTAAGGATGAACCCAAATTGTTTTATAGTTTTGTTAATGGCAAATTGAAACAAAATGAAGGAATGACCAAACTGAAAGCAGAAGGAGAGGTCTATAAAGATGCGGCAATGCAAGCTGAAATAATGAACAAACGTTTCCAATCGGTTTTTACTAATGAAGGGAAGTTTGTGTAGGGGGAGGGAGTGACTAGGAATGTAGTGATAAAAGATTTAAAAGTGGAAGTGCAGGAAGTGTACAAATTATTGGAAACTCAAGATGTAAGGAAAGCCCAAGGACTGGATGGAATTTCAAATTGGGTACTGAAGGAATGCAGAGAACAATTGGCGGATAAGATTCACAGTTTAATTGTGTGTTCGCTGGAAGAAGGGAAAGTGCCTCGGGAAGGGAAGAGAGCAAATGTGGTACCAATTTATAAGGGAGGAAACGAGGAAGAACCCCTGAACTATAGACCAGTGTCCCTAACCAGTATGGTTGCAGAATTGTGTGAGAAGATTCTGAAAGATAGGTGGATAAAATATCTGGAAGAGATGAATATTTTGACTGAAAGTCAATTTGGATTCAGAAGTGGAAGGTCATATGTTTCCAACTTGTTGAGCTTTTACTCAAGAGTGATTGATGTACTACAAGAGAGAGACAGTTGGGTGGATTGTGTTTACAGTATTTAGATTTGGAGAAGGCCTTTGACAAGGTACCCCATAAGAGACTAATGTGGAAATTAGAGCATATAGGAGGACTGAAGGGTAACCTCCTGGAATGGATGAGAGACTTTCTGAGAGACAGACAAATGAGGACAGTAATAAAGGACAGGACGTCTGGATGGAGAGAATTAACAAGTGGTGTCCCACAGGGCTCGGTGTTGGCGCCAGTAATGTTCCTGATTTACACAAATGATATGGCAGATGGAATGAACAGTTATGCAAGTCTGTTTGCTGATGATGCAAAATCTTGAGGAAGGTAGAGGTTGAAGGGGACTGTAAAATGCTGCAGGAGTATCTGGATAGTATACGTGATGGAGCCGGATGTGGGAAATGAAATTCAATGCAAAAAAATGTAAAATATTGGAAATGTGTAAAAGCACCAAGAGACAATCACTGAATTATATGATGGGTAATAAACCAGTCACAAAAGCGAGAGAAGAGAAAGATTTAGGAGTGCTGGTCCAGGATAGTGTGTCACCTGAAAAACACATTTACCCCTAAACCGCGGGTGGTCACTTTCTTGACGGTCGGGTGCAATGGATTATACCGCGGGGCGTCACTTTTGTGACTCTGTGTTTTTTTTAATTCGCCCGGGCTCTCAGGTGGTGACTTGTATCATCTATCAGCACTGCCAGTGTCCAACAATAGTCAGAGCTGCTAATGTCATCAGTACTCCCATCCATTGTTGACAGTTTAGCCATTTTCCCCCATTCTAGACTCCCCTCCCTACCTCCCCTCCATTACCCTCTTGTGTCGTCTGCTCAGCCACTCTGCGCTAAGTAAATCTTCCCCGGATTTTTCCCCTGATTTCATCCATTGAAATGAGCCCTATGCCCTATTCTTATACGAAATAATATATATATAAAAAAAATAAGATAAATGATAGTGCCATACACCTGGAATTGGCTAATTATCACTTGGCAACATCCAACCTGCACTCGTTCGCTAATTTCCCCTGCTTTTTTTCCCGTGATATATGCTGTATGAGTTACTCTCGTAATATAAATGTATATAAGAAAGGAAGGAAGAAGCCTGATTTTATATTCACTTGGAACTGCCTTATTTATTATGTATTGTCTAGATTTCCTACGACTTATTTCTTAGCATATACATTAGGAGCTGACATTTTCAACTCTTGGCTACCAAGATATGTATTGTACATTCAGTTCGCTCTCGTCCTTTCACGGTGAAATCACATTGCAGTCGCGCCTCTCCATTTCTGCTGTTTTGCGACCATTATAAAAGGCCCCGTGACCTCTACCCCTACTAAACATTGTGTGGGAAGCAGTAAAGGACTGTAGATATATAAGTGTAGTAAAGTACAGTACTAGAAATAATAAAGTGTGAGTGTGTATATGAGTAAGAAATGACAGAATACCAGCGGTGAATTACCACAAGTGGGAGGCTTGTACGCGCTCGTATTTACATTGCTTTCACAGTTTTTTTTTTTTTTTTTGAGTATGAATTCCAAACTACTTGGAAATCATTGAATAGTGTTTCTAGTGTTAAAATCTGGCAGTGGTATTCATATTACGGGAAGTTGGGAAGTGTAAAGTAGAGACTTAGTTACCCAACTTCAAAAGTCTCCACAAGTCCTACGGTAGTCGACGAGTGGTAAAATAACATCCCAGGAGAAAGCTGAAGGTATGTGCCATGTGCATATTTAATTATAATATTCTAGGATGTATAACTGATTTTTGGCAAATATTTTTAAAAAGTCAGTCGGAGCGCAAATATCCCCCCGGGATGGGCATGGCGCGCCTCCGGCAACCCTGCGGTTTAGGGGTTAACAAGATAGTTAGAGAGACATATAAACTCTTGACCAATATAAGAGTGGCATTTCATTACATGAATGAAGAGATGATGAAAAAATTGATAGTGGCCATGATCTGCCCCAGGTTCGAATATGCAGCAGTAGTGTGGTCCCCAGACAAAAAGAAAGATATAACAAGACTGAGAGAATACAAAGAACAGCAACTAAGATGGTCTTCAGTCTGGCAGATCTGTCATACAGTGAGAGGCTAGAAAGGCTGGATTTGCCTTCCTTAGAGGAAAGGAGAGAGAGGGGTGACATGATTGCAGTGTTTAAGACCATGATGGGAGTAGATAAAATTGACAGAGAAGATCTGTTTTTATGGGATAAGAGAGCAACTAGAGGATACTGACTGAAACTGAAGAAGCCACGCTGCTTGAAGGACATCAAAAAACATAGTTTTCCGTATAGATGCATAGACCTATGGAATAGACTGGATAAAGAGATCGTCCAGTCTAAAAACTTAAACGAGTTTAAAGCAAAATTTGACTTACTGAGAAAAAGAGACGGGACCCCACGAGCGTAGCTCATTTCCTGTATATCACAATTAGGTAAATACACACACACACACACACACACACACACACACACACACACACACACACACACACACACACACACACACACACACATATGCATGCAAGCACCGCACGCATGAGGCCTGATATGGCCATTGTCAGCGTTTTTGTTTTACTCTCAGCGATATAATGCATTAATTTTTTGCTACAGTGTTCATAGTTATATTATATACTTTTTACATGTTCTAGTTTTTTGTTTATGTATTTGTAATGTGACTGTGAGTGTAAAGTAGGGGTTAGCTTGAGATGTAACTGCCAGTTAAAAATGACGAGTGGGGGTTGGGTGGAGTAGGGGTATGGGGGAGGGTTGGGAGCTGGGGTAGAAGTGGGTGGAGCTCGTTTCATCACCCCCTCCCGTCTTCCCTGGGTATAAAGGGGTACAAAGGGGGCACCCCTGAGCAGAAATTACTGATCGTGAGTGTACTTGTAAAAAAAAAATAATAAAATAAACAGTGTCTGGAGTGATTCTCTGCCAGCAGATACTGTCCGTTGCTTCCGAAATCCGTTGATTTGGGGTCTATAGAATCGAGGGTCGACTGTATAGGAATTTAGTCTGGTAGCTCCTTGAGTCCTGTAAAAGCGAATTCTGGTCTGTCGAAGCCCGTTATATTGAGGTTTTACTGTAGATACATAGACATAGACATTTTTGTCCCATCCGAGGATTTATGTACACTCAACCCTTGGCTATCACGCCTAATTGATGTCGCTATGTCTGCGCTATAGCCGAAAACGCGATAGCCAAATTGAAGAACTTATGGTAATAATTCGGGATAGCCAAATTGAAGAACTTATGGTAATAATTCTAATTGGTGCCATGACCTCAATATTTACCCCTAAGATACCCTTTTGTACCACATAATAACATATAATGGTCTAAAAATGAGCATGCAAATTAGAAATATACTATCTACCTATCTATCACCAGATGCCATAATCCCGTAAGGGGTGGCCATTTGACTTGAGTTGTTTGTTTTACGGGGAGGGTTAATAAAAAACAGAACTAACTATCCCTTTTGGTGGCCATCTAGCATCACACATACTTCGCCAGGAATAATTGCAATGTGAAACTATTTTTGAAAGCTATTAGTCATCAACAGTAAAGGAAGAAAATAAAAGCTATAAAGAAGTTGTCAGCAAGGACTTATGGTTTCGGGACATTTCGCCGTTAAGTCAAATTCACTGTCACAACAATAACAAGACAATTTGCTGTCACTAATGAAGACAGCTCTGGGTGATCTATCTATCTATCTATCTATCTATCTGTCTATCTATCTATCTATCTATCTATTACCAGATGCCATAATCCTGTAAGGGGTGGCCATTTGACTTTGAGTTATTTGTTTTATGGGGAGGGTTAATAAAAAATAGAACTTACTATCCCTTTTGATGGCCGTCTAGCATCACGCATATTTCACCAGGAATAAGTTTTGGTGCCCATTTTTGTGCCCATAAAAAAAAAATGTAGTGTGAAGCTATTTTTGAAAACCATTAGTCATCAACATGGAAAAAAAATAAAAGCTATGAAGAAGTCGTCAGCAAGGACTGATGGTTTCGGGACAGTTCGGTGTCAAGTCAAATTCGCTGTCACAACAATAACAAGACAGTTCGGTGTCAAGTCAAATTCGCTGTCACAACAATAACAAGACAATTCGCCGTCACTAATGAAGACAGCTATGGGTGATCTATCTATCAATAGCCTGATAAGGGTGGCCATTTGAATTTGAGTTACTTGGTCATTGTAATATCGCAAAGGTTATTGTTCTTGCTGTCACTGTTCGTGGTCTGAGGACGAGCACTTGAATGGCTTGGCAGGCGGTGGGGGAGACTTGGTCAGGTGGCCAGTCATCACTCAGCTGGCTCTGACGTCACATGACCAGTCACCAAGTGAATCTTTTGTTGGCTGGGTGGAGTGCCGGAGCCCGGCCTGTTTGAAATTTTTCAACACTTCTGGTGCATGATAGCAAGCATTTAGCGTGTGATAAAGGTATTTGGGTAGTTTTTTATACAGGCACAACAGTGATAAAACACTATAGTGGAACCCGCGATAGCCGAGGGTTGAGTATACAGCCACTGTGGAGTCTGTCTGTTTCTGCCGGCAGAGGAGGTGGGATGCAGCAGGGGCGAACAAACTCAACAGCATTCATCGGATCCTGGGTGATGGGGGGTATGTGGGACTGTCCCGACAGTGGGAAACAGCTTTGGCCTGCCTCCGAATTGGCCACAGTAGGCTGACTCATGGATTTTTAATGGAGAGGGTGCCCCCTCCCTATTGTGGTGACTGCCTGGTTCCTTTGACTGTGTGGCATCTTCTTGTGGAATGCCCCAGTCTTGGGGACCTTTGTTGGCGGTACGTCTCCAGGTGCTGAGCCAGCAGTGGATCATACCTTCTCTCCTCGGTGCTTGGGGAGGAGGCTTGTGCTATGGGGGGAGGCACCTTCTCATTTGTGTTGAGTTCTGGCCTTCTCCACTAGCTGTAGGGCTTTATCATATTTTATTTTGTGTTTTAATGATAATGTTCTCTTTTAACCTTTATCTTTCCACCATGTTTTAGTTTTGGTTGTTTCTTTTATACTGTTGGTTTGTTTTATGCATTGCTTTTCTTTTTGCTTTTTATGGTGTTTATATATTTTTATGTTATATGGAGTAGATGGGAAGTTGTTGGGTGTTACGGCTGCAGTGCGTGAATAGTGAACTGAGTTAATTTTTCTGTTTGAATGCTGGATTGAAACAGGGATGTGTCATGTGTCCGTGGTTGTTCAATCTGGTTATGAATGGGGTTATAAAAGAGATACAAGGTAGGGCAATGGATATTGGAGCAGCCCTAATGAGAGAGGGCAGTGTTTGGAAACTTCTTGTACTGTTGTTTGCAGATGATACTGTGTTCTTAAGTGAAGATGAAGGTGAGCTGCAAGGCTTGGTGGATGAGTTTGGGAGAGTGTGTAAGAAACAGAATCTAATGGTGAATGTAGGGAAGAGTAAAGTTTTGATCTTCGAGAGAAGTGAAGTCAGTGAATGTACTTTGAGGTTGGATGAGGAGGAAATGGAAAATGTGAGTGCATTTAAGTACTTGCGGTAGTGTGATGAGCAAGGATGGAAGTTTGGAGAGTGAAGTGCTTGAAAGCGTACAACAAGGAAGAAAGGTTGCTGGTTCCTTGAAAGCAGTGATAAGAAACAGTGAAGTGAGCATGGAAGTGAAAAATTTACTTCATGACAGTATTGTGATACCAACTCTAACATATGGAAGTGAAGCTTGGACCTTGTTGGAGGGACAGAAGTCAAGAGTGAGAGCAGTGGAAATAAGTTATTTGAGAGGAGCATGTTGAGTCACATGGAGAGACAGACTGACAAATGAGGAAGTGAAGGAGCGTTGTGATGTGGATGTGGATGTGATAGGAAGCATTAGGAGAAACAAAGTGAGGTGATTTGGCCATGTGAAGAGGATGGAGAGTGAGAGACTGATGAGGAGAGTGTATGTGAGTGAGGTGGAGGGGAGGAGAGGGAAGGGGAGGCCAAGGATGAGATGGAGGGATGGAGTGGAGAGAGATATGAGAGAGGGGTGTGTGAGCTGGGAACAGGGCAATGAAATGGCGGGGGACAGGGTGACATGGAGGCGATTTGTTTGTGGCCACCCCTTATGGGATTAAGGCGTCTGGCAATAGATAGATAGATAAATTTTGCCTTACTTTTAATGTTTGTGTTCAGCGGTATATGACCTCTGCTGTTACACCGCCATGTCATATTTTCATTCATTCATTTGTTAATATGCGGGTCACAGATGAAGGAAGAGCTAATTAAATTTTGGTGGTGATCCAACTTGTCTGTCAGCATTGGCAGAGGTATATGTTCATTGAGTGCTGTATTCTTATCTGCCATTACTTTGCTTTCACCCAGGAACTCCTGTGGATGTAACCACATCACTTTGCTTTCGCCCAGGAACTCCTATGCTTGTAGCCACCTAGATATTTCTGATGTGAAGTTTACTTAAGTTTGTTTCAATATTGCATCACTCATGAATTTACATCTGTTCATTATGATAATGATGATATTTTGTTTCTCAAAAGCACCAGTTCTTCAAGAAGTCACTAGATCTCAGATCACAGAAGTTACATCCACAAAGGTGTGGGAAGTAATTCCATCTTGTGCAGTGTTTGTGATAAATGGGTGCACAAGAGATGTAGTGGTATTAGAGGTGGACTGCCAGATAATGCTGATTTTACGTGTGCGGCGTGTCTGGGAGAGCAGGTGGAGATTGTTAGGCATGAAAGGATTGAACTTGCTGGTGAGTCTCTTGAGTGTGTGGAAGAGTTTTGTTATTTGGGAGACATGTTATGTGCCGGAGGTGGGGCTGGAGCTAGCTCGGTTGCCAGGGTGAGAAGTAGTTGGAAGAAGTTCAGGGAGCTGTTGCCTCTCCTGACATTGAGAGGACTCTCCTTACGTGCTAAGGGGTCTTTGTATGCAGCATTTGTTAGGAGTGTGATGCTGTATGGTAGTGAGACCTGGGCAGTAAAGGAAGAGGATATTCGCAGGCTTAAACGTTCAGAAATGACAGTGATTAGGTGGATGTGCAGTGCATCCCTGTGTGCAAGGCCTGGGGGGGCTGGGTTTACGATGGAAGAGTTGGGAGGTAGGATGGGATTGGAGTGTATTGGTGTTGTGATGAGGAGAGGTAGGCTGAGGTGGTTTGGACATGTGGAGAGGATAGGGATGATAATTGGGTGCAGAAGGTGAGAACTGTTAATATTGGGGTAGGGGTTGGGAGGGGTAGACCGAGAAAGACATGGGACGAGGTCATTAAGTGTGACCTAAGGGTTAAGGGATTGAACAGGGAGGCTGCTAAAGATCGAGCAGCATGGAGAGCCGCCATTAGGTGACCAAGGCCGAACGCATGCAAGCATGTTGGAGCCTTCAAAAATTATACAAAATGAATCTTCCATTGCCATACTCTGAACAAGTTCATTAAAAAAAAAAAAAAAAAAGTTTCTTCAAAAACTCTTCAGAAGCCAGATGCTTTGTGGACACAGGCAGTTGTTTATATAAAGTGAATTCTGCATAGATAATTATAATGAATCCAAAAAGATACTAGTGAAGTAATTTGTTTAATGAATTCAGGCATCTGATTAGATCTGAGTGTTGTGTAGGAAAAAAGATAGGGAAACAAAACAGGCACTATTGCACTGCACTAGGCCCCATAAGACAAGAGGGGTCATTGCTAATATACCAATTAATTCCAGAAGTGTAGTCAGAGGATTTACCAGTGCAGTCATATTATTTTGATTTAACAAACATCAGAGCCTTAGAAGCCATTGAGCTCAATTATAACTCTAATTGGGAACCACTACATTTTATTTAGGACTGGTGTACAGTAACTCTTCATTTAGTTTTGGAGATGTTATCCTGAAAACCACCATGTTATGTGAAAATGCTTAAATTCAAGGTTAGGTTTAAGCAAAAATGATTACATTCTTAATTATTAAAAGATCTTTGCCATCCATCCATCATCCAATCCTATGCTGCCCCATGAGGAGCATAGGTGCCTGGGGCGAGGCAAGTTGGTCCTTACATTTAAGATGGGAGTGAAAAGATCTTTACATATTAGCATAAAACGTATATTTGATGTGATGATACGTTTGTTTGTATTACATGTTAGTCCATAAAAATGTTTTAGAGATCAGTAGTATATTGAGTTTTAGTGGTAGGTGGTGGCGACCATCATCCACTCACTTGATGTAGTGCTGCCTACTTCTTCCTTAGCCTTTATCATTCTCTTTCTGAGCCTGCCCTCCTCTCTTCCTATTTCTCCCATCTTTCCTGTCACTTCTTATTTGCTTTTCTTTCCTTTACAGGTGGCTTTACATTGAGTGACAAGCCAAATGGTTTCCTGTAAACCAAGAAACCATTTACAACGCTGGGTGGTAACCATATAACCAAACCATACGTGCTCCCTACGTGTCAACAAGTGGGTTGGTGGAGGGTTAGTGCCTCTCCCCGTAAAACAAATAACTCAGAGTCAAATGGCCACCCCTTACGGGATTATGGCATCTGACAATAGATAGATAGATAGACTAATAAGAGTCATTTCAGCCATCACCCATTGCTGCACAGTCTGATTCGTGAATATTTTAAAAATGATGGGTTTTTATGTAATGAGTGTTTCCATGTTGATTACCGTAACAGCTTTGTAGTAAGTACATATTAAATAAGTATTTACTGAAGTAGTAGTAGTCCTTTGCTTTTATTGCCTTTGCATTTCTTTTTTGTTATGTTGGTAAATAAAGGAGGCAGATCACAGGCCTCTCCCACTCACAAAGTTCCATGTCCAGGCATGGAACCAGGGATCCATTGCCTCATTCCCCACCAGCTGTGGTCAGTGAACATGACAGTAGCCTTGGAGTAATCTGCCAGAACAGCTACAAAGACACCTGCCATTAAACACCCACTGATAAGGCAGCCTCCTGGGATGCTGCTTCCATCTTCGAGTCCTTTCTATAGGACAGAAATGGCAGCTTGGGAACCATAATGCCCGATACTCTGGTGCAGATCCTTTATCAGTAGAAATATCAGTAGTAATATCATCATCACCCTGCTCTCTTTTCCACCCACGGGCAGGGTGAGATTGTTGTTGTTGATTAATGCTGGTCTGTCTGACCAAGAAGACCCATCAACCACAGGTAAGCAGCTACTTCTGTAGGGTCATGCTACAGGTTCAGTACAGTACAGACATCATGTAGAGAACTGACACTGTGATGGACGTTGTCTCACTAGGGGTCGGCCAGGGTCCTTTCCCATAGTGACATGCAAGGAAATATGGAGAGGTTTGGCTTCTGGGTGGACACCACTGCTACTTTGCTCCACTCAGGGTACACAGTGCCACCACATATACTTTCCTTATAAGTGCCAGTAGGGTGGAGAATAGGTGGTAACTGAATTTCATAAGCCAGTCTTTTTGTAATGAACTATGGGCTTCCCGGGGGGGAGGGGGGGGAAAGGCAGTTTAAAACTAGGTTTGTACTATCCTTTGTTAACCCTTAAACTGCGGGGTTGTCGGAGGCGCGCCAGGCCCTTCCCGCGGGGATATTCGTGCTTCGACTGACTTTTTAAAAATATTTGCCAAAAATCAGTTATTAGCCGTAGAATATTATAATTACATATGCATATGGCACATACTTTCAGCTTTCTCCTGGGATGTTTTTTTTTTAGCACTCGTCGACTACCGTAGGACTTGTGGAGACTTCTGAAGTTGGGTAACTAAGTCTCCACTTTACACTTCCCGACCTCTCGTAATATGAATAACACTTCCACATATTAACACTAGAAACACTATTCAGTGATTTCCAAGTACAGTATTCCCTCCGCTATTCGACGCAATAGAGCCAAAGGCATGTCCAGACAAGGCCTGAAGCTCCAGCACTGGTCATTCATGACCCTAACCTAATCTAAATCAGAAAACTACCTTCCTACCTCCCTATAGGACATGTATAGCACTTATTTAGGTCCCTTTTCACATAAATAATGCACACAAAGCATGAATTAATTGAATTTTAACCAAAAAATGATGATTTAGAGGTGAGTAAGGCATAGGTGGTCAGAACTTGCCAGCATAGTATAATTAAGTATCAGACATGGAATTCATCTTTTCTCACATTTTTTGCACTAAATTATTGGATACAAAGCATCAAATACAGTAAATGATGTAAATTGCTACCAGAAAAAAGGTTAGGTTATAACCGGACATGAAATTCACTGGCATTCACCTTTTTCATAGCTGCTGCGCTTAAAAACCATGCATGAAAAAATTAAATTGCAAGCAGGAAATTATGATTAACATTTAGGGAAATTTTTTAACACATTTACAGCATGCTGAAAACAGGTTAGACATGAAAATCTTTATGATAATCATAGGTTAGGTTAGGTTAGGTTAGGTTGTGACCGGACATGAAATTCACTGGCATTCACCTTTTTCATAGCTGGTGCACTTAAAAACCATGCATGAAAAAATTAAATTGCAAGCAGGAAATTATGATTAACATTTTGGGAAATTTTTCAACATATTTACAGCATGCTGAAAACAGGTTAGACATGAAAATCTTTATGGTAATCACAGGTTAGGTTAGGATAGGTTAGGTTAGGTTAGGTTAGGTTAGGTTAGGTTAGGTTAGGTTAGGTTAGGTTACGTTATGACCGGACATGAAATTCACTGGCATTCACCTTTTTCATAGCTGGTGCATGAAAAAATTAAATTACAAGCAGGAAATTATGATTAACATTTAGGGAAATTTTTTAACACATTTACAGCATGCTGAAAACAGGTTAGACATGAAAATCTTTATGGTAATCATAGGTTAGGTTAGGATAGGTTAGGTTATGACCGGACATGAAATTCACTGGCATTCACCATTTTCATAACTGATGCACTTAAAAACCATGCATGAAAAAATTAAATTGCAAGCAGGAAATTATGATTAACATTTTGGGAAATTTTTTAACACATTTACATCATGCTGAAAACAGGTTAGACATGAAAATCTTTATGGTAATCATAGGTTAGGTTAGGATACGTTAGGTTAGGTTAGGTTATGACCGGACATGAAATTCACTGGTATTCACCATTTTCATAGCTGGTGCACTTAAAAACCATGCATGAAAAAATTAAATTGCAAGCATGAAATTATGATTAACATTTAGGGAATTTTTTTAACACATTTACAGCATGCTGAAAACAGGTTAGACATGAAAATCATTATGGAAATCATCTTGCACACAGTTTATGCATGAGATTAATGATATGGAAAGAACAAAACAAGGAATTTTGATGAAGTTAGGGTACTTACGAAAAAGAAGCCGCCGTCCTGATGTAATAACCCGCTTTATCATCTCAGACTCTGACAGGAAGACCTTGCACCTGACACACCTTTGCATTTGACAATCACCAGCACTTCTCACCAACACTTTCCACAACGTTTTTTTTGCATAACTGGGATCACATCACTTCACTGCACTGTACATAACAGTAAATTCCCGTGTGGTCTAGTGACGAGTCCTGGAGCCTTGCGAACTTCTCAGCAGCAGCTTTCAGCTCCGTTCCACGTACCAACACACCAGCAGCACGTTGTTGTCGATACCAAATCAGCGTGGATCNCTCCCTCGCTCCACCTTGTTTGATATCAAGAAGTCCCGAGACAAACTACAGCAGTACACGGCTGATTTCGCTTCGAAGACCAAACGAAACGTGGAGAGGAAGGTGATGTTTACTCCTAAGTATGCAGACATCGACCGGTCCACGCTGATTTGGTATCGACAACAACGTGCTGCTGGTGTGTTGGTACGTGGAACGGAGCTGAAAGCTGCTGCTGAGAAGTTCGCAAGGCTCCAGGACTCGTCACTAGACCACACGGGAATTTACTGTTATGTACAGTGCAGTGAAGTGATGTGATCCCAGTTATGCAAAAAAAACGTTGTGGAAAGTGTTGGTGAGAAGTGCTGGTGATTGTCAATTGCAAAGGTGTGTCAGGTGCAAGGTCTTCCTGTCAGAGTCTGAGATGATAAAGCGAGTTATAACATCAGGACGGCGGCTTCTTTTTCGTAAGTACCCTAACTTCATCAAAATTCCTTGTTTTGTTCTTTCCATATCATTAATCTCATGCATAAACTGTGTGCAAGATGATTTGCATAATGATTTTCATGTCTAACCTGTTTTCAGCATGCTGTATATGTGTTAAAAAATTTCCCTAAATGTTAATCATAATTTCCTGCTCGCAATTTAATTTTTTCATGCATGGTTTTTAAGCGCACCAGCTATGAAAAAGGTGAATGCCAGTGAATTTCATGTCTGTTCATAACCTAACCTAACCTAACCTAACCTATGATTACCATAAAGATTTTCATGTCTAACCTGTTTTCAGCATGCTGTTGTAAATGTGTTAAAAAATTTCCCTAAATGTTAATCATAATTTCCTGCTTTCAATTTAATTTTTTCATGCATGGTTTTTAAGTGCACCAGCTATGAAAAAGGTGAATGCCAGTGAATTTCATGTCCGGTCATAACCTAACCTAACCTAACCTATGATTATCATAAAGATTTTCATGTCTAACCTGTTTTCAGCATGCTGTAAATGTGTTAAAAAATTTCCCTAAATGTTAATCATAATTTCCTGCTTTCAATTTAATTTTTTCGTGCATGGCTTTGAAGTGCACCAGCTTTGAAAAAGGTGAATGGCAGTGAATTTCATGTCCGGTCATAACCTAACCTCACCTAACCTAACCTAACCATTGTGTTAATCATAGTTTCCTGCTTTTAATTTATTTTTTTCATGCATGGTTTTAAGTGCACCAGCTATGAAAAAGGTGAATGCCTTTGATTATTGTGCAAGATGACTTCCATAATGTTTTTCATGTCTAACCTGTTTTCAGCATGCTGTAAATGTGTTAAAAAATTTCCCTAAATGTTAATCATAATTTCCTGCTTTCAATTTAATTTTTTCATGCATGGTTTTTAAGTGCACCAGCTATGAAAATGGTGAATGCCAGTGAATTTCATGTTCAGTCATAACCTAACCTAACCTAACCTAACCATTTTTCTGGTAACAATTTACATCATTTACTGTATTTGATGCTTTGTATCCAATAATTTAGTGCATAAAATGTGAGAAAAGATGATTTCCATGTCTGATACTTGCTTATACTATGCTGGCAAGTTCTGACCACCTATGCCTTATTCACCTCTAAATCATCATTTTTTGGTTAAAATTCAATTAATTCATGCTTTGTGTGCATTATTTATGTGAAAAGGGACCTTAATAAGTGCTATACATGTCCGTTAGGGAGGTAGGAAGGTAGTTTTCTGATTTAAGTTAGGTTAGGTTAGGGTCATGAATGACCAGTGCTGGAGCTTCAGGCCCAATATTCGGACAAGACCACTGTCTGGACATGCCTTTTGCTCTATTACGTCGAATAGTGGAGGGATTACTGTACTTTATTACACTTATATATATCTACAGTCCTTTACCGCTTCCCACACAATGTTTAGTAGGGGTAGAGGTCACGTTGCCCTTTATAATGGGCGCGAAGGCAGCAGAAATGGAGGGGCGTGATTTCATCGTGAAGGACAGGAGCGAACTGACTACAATACTTATCTCAGTAGCCAAGAGTTTAAAATGTCAGCTGCTAATGTATATGCTAAGAAATAAGTCGTAGGAAATCTAGACAATACATAATAAATTAGGTAGTTCCAGGTGAATATAAATATCACTCAGGCTTCTCTCTTCCTTTCCTATATACATTTATATTATGAGAGTAGCTCATACGCCATATTTCACGGGAAAAAAAAGCAGGGGAAATTAGCGAACGAGTGCAAGTTGGATGTTGCCAAGTGATAATTAGCCAGTTCCAGGAGTATGGCACTATCAATTACCTTATTTTTTTATATATATATATGTTATTTTATATAAAAATAGGGCATAGGGCTCATTTCAATGGATGAAAACAGTGGAAAAATCCGGGGAAGATTTACTTAGCGCAGAGCGGCTGAGCAGACGACACGAGAGGGTAATGGAGGGGAGGTAGGGAGGGGAGTCTAGAATGGGGGAAAATGGCTAAATTGTCAACAAAGGATGGGAGTACTGATGACATTAGCAGCTCTGACTATTGTTGGACATTGGCAGCGCTGGTAGATGATACAAGTCACCACCTGAAAGCCCGGGGGAATTAAACAAAAACACAGAGTCACTCAAGTGACACCCCACGGTATGATCCATTGCACCCGACCGTCACGAAAGTGACGACCCGCAGTTAAGAGGTTAAGAAGGCTCCCTAACACCTCTTCCATGCCAGTGTAAATCTTTGTATGGCTTACTAATATTCTATTTTCTTTTGCCTGTCTGTATGCAGTTTGTGTTGTTTGCAGACGTTAAATCTAGAGGTAATACTGTAGAGCTAGTGCAGGAGAGAACAAGATGGAGAAGTGCTATCATCAAACCTATATGGCCAGCTTTCCATGGAAAACAGACATAAAACTGAAAGTGAACTGATGATGATGAATGATATAGTTAAAATCCTACTAACCCCACTGAAATATGACCCTAGTACTCACTGGAGCAATATAAAAGTTTGTTATTTGTTTTTGGGCAGGCGGCGTGACAGCCAGGGAGGGCTGTACAAGGTGGAGCGGAGTGTGACTAGACATCACCTGCCCCACTGCCTCACTGCCTCACAACTCACCATTACCCCGGGACCCAACACTATCACTCTCACCACTAAGGTCAGGGACATGTTTGCTGATATGTAGAATGTGAGAAACTGTAACACATAGTAACCAAGCTAAACATTTAGAATGTGACAGGGGAGAATTTTATGTTATATCTTCTGTTGGAATCACTTTTCCGTTCATTCTCCTACCATTTGGAGTCATCATGTTCATGAACTAGCTAAACACATTATTGCACTTGTCCCTTCAAATTAATTGATATTGATATAATTATGGACAAACCATGTTGAGGTAAAGTAGTATCCAAAGCTGCCAACCAGCCCTGATGATTTTGTAACCATCTTGTCACCTTTAGACAGGGGAGAGAGGAGGTTTATCTAGTTCTCTGTCTTCATTGTTTGTAGTTTTGCAAGAAGAGGGAGCAGGAGTGAATGCATGAGGTTTACAGTTGCAGACATATATATATGTATACTGGTATCAGTTCACATCATTCTGACAAATACTGAGATGGTGAGCCATTGCAAGACCTAGTGATGCATTGTCAAAGCGTAACAGACTTTTGTTCAGTGTAAAAGTGGATTGATTTTTGTGTCTATGTTTGTACATTGAATCTGGTTATACTTTTCTTTTCTAGGTTGATAAACGAGGAAGATATGTGGGAGGGCAGGTGGTGGTGGAACTGGAAGGAGCAGTGGAAGTAGTGGCGGGACAGTGCAGTGTGGCTGGGACTCCCCTCACATTGGAGGTGGTCAGTGAAGGGCCTCGGGTGTTTCTGGGACGCAGAGACCGAGATCTCCTAGCAGGCATTACTCAGCCAATGGTTCTCACAGTCCATAGTGGCAGTGCTCATGTCGCTGAGGTGTGTTCTCATTGACTACATTAATCCCTTATTTATCCAGACGTGCAGTATCCAGACCTGTTCAGTATTTGGATACTGGACCTTGGCTCTGTTAAACCATTATCCAAATTTACTAGCTATTATCTGGACGTAAAAGTTCCCGAGAACTTCGGCTGGCCAGCCTACATGTTAAAACATTCGATATCGTGGCTGCTGGGCTCGAGCCGTGAGCGGTAAATAGACCATAACCCACAACCAGAATTAAAATGTCTGTCTGCCTCTGTACTGAATGTTCAAAGTCACGCGCTGGTCCAGTCACCCCCAACAAACTTCCAGCACCCGAGTAATACGACCGCAACCCACAAGCGTGTCAAAACATCCGTATGCATCCCCACCGAATGTCCAAAGTCATGTGATCAACAGGCTAAGTCTTTCCCAACTGCCACCATGCATCTAACAGAGACCTCAAACCACGAGTACATGCTCGGAGACAGCGGCTGTCGGCCTCTCTACCGAACGTCCAAAGTCGCCCGGTCACTGGGAGTTTTGTTTCTGAATGGCCACCATGTGTCTAACAGACCACAAGCCATGAGTAAATGTACGGTAAAAGCGCCTGTCTGCCTCGTGACGGAAGGGTCAAAATCCTGCCCATGGCTTCACTTCCCCCCTCCCATCCCTCCTCCATACTCTCCCGGCTCCCCTCGCACTCCCTCACTCCATCAGTCCATCCCGTTATTTGCATATGACTTTTGAGTTTTTACATTTTTTTGCAATTTATTTGAATACTATTGGTCGTATCAAAACTCCAAAGTGACCATGAGAAAGCTCATGAAATTCTGCACCTAGACATGTGCTTAACTCATGGAAGATGCAGGCAAAATTTTGCAAGGATGGTGGGAAGTTATATGAAGGTAAGTTTTACTCTTGAACACTTTTTATTCTCACTGCGTTTCTGTACTTTTACTCGTCAGTTTTCTGTGTTTTTAGTAGCTTATCTTATAAACACTAGAGAAGATGACGGTATATCATTTATATCAACATAACCAATTTCTGGTGGCATATTTAGCTGGGGAATTATTTTGTGGCCCAGGAGCAGTTATCTCCAGTGTCATATAACTGATTTTCCATCTGTCTTGAGTTTTTTTGTGGAGGTTTATTGCTTGCATTTACCTAATTGTGATATACAGGAAATGAGCTACGCTCGTGGGGTCCCGTCTCTTTTTCTCAGTAAGTCAAATTTTGCTTTAAACTCGTTTAAGTTTTTAGACTGGACGATCTCTTTGTCCAGTCTGTTCCACAGGTCTATTCATCTATACGGAAAACAATATTTCTTGATATCCTTCAAGCAGCGTGGCTTCTTCAGTTTCAGTTCGTGTCCTCTTGTTGCTCTCTTATCCCATACAAACAGATCTTTTCTATCAGTTTTATCTACTCCCATCATGGTCCTGAACACTGCAATCATGTCACCCCTCTCTCTCCTTTCCTCTAAGGAAGGGAAATCCAGCCTTTCTAGCCTCTCACTGTATGACAGATCTGCCAGACTGGGGACCATCTTAGTTGCTGTTCTTTGTATTCTCTCAGTCTTGTTTATATCTTTCTTTTTGTGTGGGGACCACACTACTGCTGCATATTCTAACCTGGGGCAGATCATGGCCACTATCAATTTTTTTCATCATCTCTTCATTCATGAAATGAAATGCCACTCTTATATTGGTCAAGAGTTTATATGTCTCCCTAACTATCCTGTTAATGTGTTTTTCAGATGACAGACTATCCTGGACCAGCACTCCTAAATCTTTCTCTTCTCTTGCTTTTGTGATTGGTTCATTACCCATCATATAATTCAGTGATGGTCTCTTGGTGCTTTTACCCATTTCCAATATTTTACATTTTTTTGCATTAAATTTCATTTCCCACATCCAGCTCCAATCATGTATACTATCCAGATCCTCCTGGACCATTTTACAGTCCCCTTCAACCTCTACCTTCCTCAAGATCTTTGCATCATCAGCAAACAGACTTGCATAACTGTTCACTCCATCTGCCATATCTGTCAATCTATCTATTGCCAGATGCCTCAAGCCCGCACGGGGTGGCCACAAACAAATCGCCTCCATGTCACTCTGTCCTCCGCCATTTCACTACCACGCTCCCAACTCACACCGCTTTCTCTCAGATACCTCTCCACTCCATCCTTCCATCTCATCCTCAGCCTCCCCCTCCCTCTCGCCCTCTCCACCTCACTCACATACACTCTCCTCGTCAGTTTTTCACTCTCCATCCTCTCCACATGCCCAAACCACCTTAACGTGTTTCTCCTAATGCTTCCCATCACGTCCGCAACCACACCACAACGCTCCTTCACTTCCTCATTTGTTAGTCTGTCTCTCCATGTGACTCCACATGCTCCTCTCAAATAACTCATATCCACTGCTCTCACTCTTGACTTCTGTCCTTCCAACGGGGTCCAAGCTTCACTTCCATATGTTAGAGTTGGTATCACAATACTGTCGTGTAACAACTTTTTCACTTCCATGCTCACCTCCCTGTTTCTTATCACTGCTTTCAATGAACCAGCAACCTTCCTTCCCTGCTGTACCCTTTCGAGCACTTCACCCTCCAGACTTCCATCCTTACTCATCACTCTACCCAAGTACTTAAATTCACTCACATTTGCAATATCCTTCCCATCCAATCTCACTGTACATTCACTGGCTTCACTTCTCTCAAAGACCATCACTTTACTCTTCCCTACATTCACCTTTAGATTCCGTTTCTTACACACTCTCCCAAACTCATCTACCAAGCCTTGCAGCTCCCCTTCGTCTTCGCTCAATAAGACAGTACCATCTGCAAACAACAGTACAGGGAGTTTCCAGACACTGCCCTCTCTCACTAGCGCCACTCCAACATCCACTGCCCGACCTTGTATCTCTTTTATAACCCCATCCATGTACAGATTGAACAACCATGGAGACATGACACATCCTTGTTTGAATCCAACCTTCAAATGGAAAGATTCACTCAGTTTGCCATCCACACGCACTGCAGCCTTAGCACTTTCATACATACTCTTCACTGCCTTCAACAACTTCCCATCCACTTCATATATTCTTAATACCTTCCACAATCCTTGTCTGTCCACCCTGTCATATGCTTTCTCCAGATCCATGAAGGCTGCATACAACTTCTTGCCTTTCTCTAGAAACTTTTCCACTAAGGATCTAAGAATGAATATCTGGTCTACACAACCTCTTCCCCTCCTAAAACCTCCTTGTTCTTCTCCAACTAATTCGTCTGTAATTTTCCTAACTCTGTCAATAGGTATTCTACCATATACTTTTCCTATTACACTGAGAAGGTAAATGACCCTATGATTACCACACACTTCTCTTTCCCCTTTTCCTTTGTACAGAGGAATAATTATACCTGACTTCCAATCCTCCAGGACTCTACCCTCCTCCCAAGCCAATCTGCACACCTACCACATCCATTCTATTACTATCTCTCCCCCATTCTTCAGCATTTCACCACACACTCCATCAATTTTTGGGGCTTTCCCCATTTTAACTTTCTTCATTGCTTCCACCACTTCCATCCTACTGATTTCTTCCTCTCTTCTCACAACCCTCCTTCTCCCTGCCATTCCCCAGCCACTTATACTTGCATTACTTTCATTCTCTATGTTCAACAGTTCATTAAAGTGGTCTCTCCATCTGTTTACTTTTTCTCCCTTCTCCACTAGTAATCTACCATTTTTATCTTTCTCACCCCCATTGACTTCGTTGGCACCCTGTCCAGCTCTCTGTACCTCCTTCCAGGACATTGTCTTACATTCCCTCCACTTTGCACTCAAATTCCTTCCAAATTCCTCATCCACTCTCTTCTTACTCTCTCTTACTAATCTTTTCACCTCTCTCCTCCTCACTACATATCACTCTCTCGTCTGTCTCTCGGCTTCTTTGACGCCCCCTGTTCCTCATCCACTCAGTATATGCTTTCTTCTTTTGTGCTACAGCCTCTCTCATGGCTCCATTCCACCATGCTGTTCCCTGAACCCCCTTGCGTCGTCTCTTCATCCCACACACACACCACCTCACATGCTGCACAGATTTCTTCTGTGAATATCTTGCACACACCTTCAACATCCGCCATCTGCTCCTGTCTATATTTACCCAGTCGCTCTTCCACTTCCCTTTTATATTCAGCCTTTATTCCATCCTCTTGTAACTTTTCTACCCTCCTTGTAACAAATACTTCCTCCTGTCCTTCCCTTCTTCTCTTCCTCCATCTTCTTTGGATTCTGATTCTGATCACCACCAAGTGGTGGTCAGAAAGTCCACTCCTCCAGCCTCTATATACTCTTCCATCCATTACACATCTTCTCACCCTTTCATCCACACACACATAGTCAGTCATTATCTTCCGTTCATTCATTCCACCATCCACTCTTCTCACCACTCGCCATGTATACCTATGGATCATTTTGTGCCTGAAGAGGGTATTAGCTACCACCAACCCCTTCCCAGCACAAATGTCCACTAAAGCACTGCCATTCTCATCCATCTCTGCAGGCACACCCCACTCACCAACCACTCATCCACCTTCTCATTCCCTACTTTTCCATTCATATCTCCAATCAGAATCACTCTCTCATTCCTTTCAAACTTTTCCAAGCAGGCTTCCACATTTTTCCAGAACTCTTCTCTCACTCTACTTACATGATCTTGTGTTGGCGCATACACGCAGACAATTGCCCACATTTGTAGTCCAACTTTCACTCTTACCCACACAATCCTTGACCCAACTGATCTATTCTCTCTTACATTCTCCTTCCATCTGTTGCTCACAGCAATACACACTCCCTCTTTCGCCCTCTCATTCTCACCCACTCCTGCGCATATACCCCATCCATACTCCCATTCTCTCACACTGTCACCTCTTCATTTAGTTTCAGTTATTCCACATATATCCACTTTCGCACTCTCAAGCACCTGTACAATCTCTCTCTCTTTCACCTCATCATTCATACCCGTAACATTCCTAGTTGCAATCTTTACCACGTCCTTTGTCCGGTCCTATTTAGTCAACTTTTGGTCAGTCCTGGTCCGAGGCTTCTTGTTCGTATTTTTAGTTAGTTGTTTTTACCGAACGTCCATATCATTTACGTAAATCAGGAACATTACTCGCGCCAACACCGAGCCCTGTGGGACACCACTTGTTACTTCTCTCCATCCAGATGTCCTGTCCTTTATTACTGCCCTCATTTGTCTTTCTCTCAAAAAGTCTCTCATCCATTCTAGGAGGTTACCCTTCAGTCCTCCTATATGATCTAATTTCCACATTAGTCTCTTATGGGGTACCTTGTCAAAGGCCTTCTGGAAATCTAAATACACACAATCCACCCAACCGTCTCTCTCCTGTAGCACATGAATCGCTTTTGAGTAAAAGCTTAACAAGTTGGTAACACATGACCTTCCACTTCTGAATCCAAATTGACTTTCAGTCAAAATATTCATCTCTTCCATATATTTTATCCACCTATCTTTCAGAATCTTCTCGCACAATTTTGCAACCATGCTGGTTAGGGACACTGGTCTATAGTTCAGGGGTTCTTTCTTGTTTCTTCCCTTGTAAATTGGTACCATATTTGCTCTCTTCCATTCCCGAGGCACTTTCCCTTCTTCCAGCAAACACACAATTAAACTGTGAATCTTATCCAACAGTTGTTCTCTGCATTCCTTCAGTACCTAATTTGAAATTCCATCCAGTCCTTGGGCTTTCCTTACATCTTGAGTTTCCAGTAATTTGTACACTTCCTGCACTTCCACTTTTATATCTTTTATCACTACACTCCTAGTCCCTCCCTCCCCCTCCACAAGCTCCCCTTCATTAGTAAAAACCGATTGGAAACGTTTGTTCATTATTTCAGCTTGCTTTGCCGCATCTTTATAGACCTCTCCTTCTACTTTCAGTTTGGTGATTCCTTTCTTTTGTTTCAATTTGCCATTAACAAATCTATAAAACAATTTGGGTTCATCCTTCCATTTGTCGATTATACCTTTTTCAAAGTTCCTTTCTTCCTCTCTACGAATCCTTGTATATTCATTTCTAGTTCTTTTATATTCTTCCTTTGTTCTGTTATTACCTCTCTTTCTCCATTTGTTCCATGCCATGTTCCTCTCTTTTTTTGCTATAATACACCTTCTATTAAACCACTCCTTTTTCCTGTGTTCTTTCCCACTTACTCTTGAAACATATTTATCCACTCCTGAAATATAGAGGTCTAGAAAGATATCCCACTTCCTCTGAATCTCTCTTGTTTCTCTGAATTTTCTCCAATCTGCATTTTCAATTTTTTTTTTCAATTCTGTAAAGTTTGCTTTCCCAAAGTTGTATCTTCCCTGCGTATAAAGCTCGTCTCTTGTTACCACGTTCCCTATTATCATCTGGAACTCAGTGACCACGTGATCACTTTTTCCTATAAGACACAGATATTTCAAAGATTCAGTTACATCAGGTTCTTTGGTTAGTAGTAATTCTAATCTTGCTGGTGTGTCATCACCTCGGAATCGTGTCTCTTCTTTGACCCACTGTGTCATAACATTATTCTTCAGTGTTTAACAATATAGTGTCCCACGAATCTTCGTCGCCTCCTGTGTCCCATTCCCCCCAGTTCACCTCTTTACAATTAAAATCACTCATTAGAATTATATTGTTACTTTTCTCAATCACTTTCTGTAGATAACTAACCATGTCTGACAACATCTCCTGGTAATCATCATCAATCCATGCTCTTGTCTTAGGAGGAACATATACTACTGCCATATCTCTGTTACAGTTCTCTCCATTTTCTAATTTCATGTTTATTGTTTCCTTGGTGTTTAGCATTAATATGGATAATCCTATGTGTGTGTTTTGATGTCTAAATTTGGCAGATTGACCTGAAAACAGTGCCAGTATTAGGAGTGGTCTTTGGTTCCTTCTTCCTTGCATTAAAAAAAAAAAAAAAAAATAGAGTACAGTATAGGTAAGGTGTTTTTTTTGTTATCAGTGTTATTTTTTTGGTTTTCTTGGTGTTTAGCATTATTTTGGATATATCTATGTGTGTTTTGATGTCTTAATATGGCAGATTGACCTGAAAACAGTGCCAAAATTAGGGGGGTACTGTACATGCAGTAGTGTGTAGGTACTGCATTTTTTGGTTTTCATTTTTTTTTGCATGATTTTCATGGTGTTTAGCATTACTTTGGATATTCCTTTGTGTGTTTTGATACCTAAATATGCCAGAATGACCAGAAAACACTGCCAAAGTAAGCAGAGGTACTGTATCAATGGTTAGGTATAGGTTGGAGGTTGGGTCTGGGTATAGTAGGGGGACACTGTTCATTATCAGGACATTGCCACTACCCTGACATGTCTTTAGCATGGTGGATAATTGAGGGATTAATGTATTCACATACATCACAGTCCCAGATATCCAGTATCTATGTAACTGAGATTATCAGACAACTGAGAAAAATTATGGGCTGATAAAATATAAGTAAAAATAGAACAGTGTGCCACTTTGAATACCTGCCACACCATGGGATTTTCTTGTATCATGTGAGACTTGGTGAAGTTGGACGAAGTGAGGTGAAGTCTTTTCTGTTCAGGGTTGTTTCCTAGTTAATCACCTTCCCAGCCTCTCCTTTCCCTCCCTCTTTCCCTTACTGTAGTTTGGTCACCCTCTCCACAAATTACTTGTCTGCTTACTGCCGCCAGTCAGTAGACTTGCTCTCTCATTTTCATGTTGGTGATTTCTACACTTCGTGATCCATAAAGAGATCTCTTGGAAGGGTTTTATCTGGACCAGGTGATTTGTAAGTATGTAGCTTGTTGATTCCTCTTGCCGCCTCCTTAAGTTTACATCTGAGGATGATGGAATCTTCACTCTCGTGAGCCAGTACTTGTCTTGCCATGTCATAGACATCATCTAACATGAAGACTGAAGCAAAATATAGTCAGACCCCAACTTACAAAGGATCGACTTATGAAAAATCCACAGATACAAAAAAAAATTGTGTGTGTGTGCGTGTCTGGCAGGTCAGTCATAGCAAGGAAAGATGGGGTCAAGTGAGGACACTGACAGGGGGAAGAGGTGATAATTACAGTCCAGGGAAGGGTAGGGGACAAGTGAAGACAGTAATGGGCTTTAACTTGTTGAGAGCGATAGGCCTCATTTGGGATTTATTAGAGTCGAAAGCGATAGGCTTCAAATGAGCGCGATTTTCAAAGGCGTACCAAAACCGCACCACGAGGAGTGGGTGGCTGAAATTTGTATGGGAAATAGTGGCAGGTGGCAACTCTAGATACCACCTACGCACTGCCCCATATACACTCGGAATACAGTAATCTCTCTACTATCCGGACGACCACTATCCGGTTACCTCACTGTCTGGACATCGTAGGCTGATGACCGAAACCCAAAATGCCCCCAAATTAGAAAAAATCTGGAAAAAATCCAATTTTTTTTGCCCGCATCAATTTCAATTTCCCACGTGCGCTGACCAGCTGTGATTTCACGCCTCCCGCCTCTCTCTGGTCCCATTTCCCACTCAGCTACTGGTTCATGAAAACACCCTCGTCATGGCTCCTGAAGTGCTTGTTTTTGTGGTGATTCCTTACCTCCTGCAGGGCTTGCTGCTGCTCTGCACCTTCTTCATTGTGTGTGTGATGATGGCCCCACCGCTTGAAAAGAGGAAGAGAGTGGTGATGACTCTGGAGAAGAAGTGGGAGATATTGGAGAAGGTGGACGCCGGGTGGCAGACATCACGGATCCTACGTGAGTTCAACCTCCCTCGCTCTACTTTGTTTGATATCAAGAGGTCCCGAGACAAACTACACCAGTACAAGGCTGATTTCACTTCAAAAACCAGACGAAACGTGGAGAGGAAGATGATGTTTACTCCTAAGTATGCAGACATCGACCGTTCCACGCTCATCTGGTATTGGCAACAACGTGCTGCTGGTGTGTTGGTACGTGGAACGGAGCTGAAAGCTGCTGCCGAGAAGTTCGCAAGGCTTCACAACAACCCAGACTTCAAGGCATCTGAAGGTTGGCTTTTTGCATTCAAGTTACGGCACAGACTTACCAATCGTAAGGCCCATGGTGAAGCTCTGGACGCCGACGACGAGGGAATAGAAGATTTTCGGCAGAAGGTGAAGGGCTTGATTGACAGGGAGGGCCTCACTCTCGGTCAAGTCTACAATGCTGACGAAACTGGCCTATTCTATCGTTCAGTGCACACAAACACTCTCGCTGAGGAGACAGAGAAGCGTATACCTGGCCACGGGTGTCTGCTTTGTGCTGTGCCAATGCTAACGGCATGCAGCGACTCAAGCCCTTTATTGTTGGACATGCAAAGCAGCCTCGGTGCCTTCGTGGATTAATGGATGCCCTTCCTGTCATGTGGTATCATTTTCTGAAGGCTTGGTTCACAACCAAGATCTTTAGAGATTGGTTTCACCAACACTTTGTTAAGGAGGTCATACATTATCAGACAGACACTGAAAATCCCACGCAACCAGGTAAAGGCCCTCCTGATTCTAGACAATGCACCTGCGCATCCGTCTGAGAAGGAGTTGGTGGCTGCAAATGGCCGCATTAGGTGTCTGTTTTTGCCACCTAATACAACTGCTCTCATCCAACCAATGGACCAAGGAGTGATTATGGCAGCGAAGAGGCTCTACCGACGGAGGTTTATCGATGAGGTGATGGTTGTCTACGAGGATGAGGACGAGCACAGGGAAGGACGAGACATGCGAGGACATCAAACTGTCGAAAACCTTCGCCGCTACAACCTCAAGTCTGCTATCTACAACTGGGCCAGTGCATGGAAGGAAGTCTCTGTCAAGACTCTAGAAAATGGTTGGTCTCGTCTGCTTCATGGAAGTGATGTGGTGCACGATTTCCTAGGTTTTGATGTGGATGACTTCCATGCAAGGCTTCGTGCAGGTGGAGCCAATGTGGATGTCGACGAAGTGCGTGAGTGGTTGGATGACGACGAGGGCGATCCAGGGTATCAGGTCATGTCTGATATCGAGATCGCATCTTCTCTTGCTGGTACGAGTACCCAGCAGGAAGATTCCGACGAGGACAGCGGTGATGATGCGGACTCCTCACGGCTCGTCAAAACTCCAGCCATCCCCAAGCTGAGCGCAATCCGGGAACATGTGGAGTTCGTCTTTGACTACCTACACCACCCGGACTGCAACAGGGAGATGGGGCCCTTGGGACTTGTGGAGGAAGTGCGAGCTTTCAGGCAGTACATTATTAATCGTCAGAATCATCATTGCTTGCGTCAGTCAACCATTGACAGTTTTTTCAGGCCTGTCATCCCCGCTGTGCTCTCAGCCCTTGCTCCACACCATTGTCTCACCAAGACAGGCCTTCTAGCTCCGAGCCACAGCCCAGCACATCGGGCACGGCGGAGTCACCACTGGATGTGAGTTTGCGGCTGTCTTCAGAGTCCTCTGTAGTGGATAGCGTATCACCACGTCTCACCAAGGAGCCCCTAGGCTGCCTCTGTCAGCTAATCTCGGACTCCGACAGCGACTAAATTCTTCAGGACTCGTCACTAGTCACTTGACCACACGGGAATTTACAGTTATGTGAAGTGATGTACTGTACAGTGCACTGAAGTGATGTGATGCTAGATTTTGTTATTATGGGAAAGGAAACGTTGTGGGAAGTGCTGGTGAGAATTGCTGGTGAGTGTAAAGTGATGCAGAAGTGCCAAGGATTCTATGAATTCCTGCAGGTGCCTCAGGTGCACCTTCATACTGTCAGAGTCTGGGAGGACGGAGCGGGTTATACATCAGGATGGCGGCATCATTCTCGTAAGTACCCTAACTTCATCAAAATTCCATGTTTTGTTCTTCCCATATCATTAATCTCAAGCACAGACTGTGTGAAAGATTATTTCCATAATGATTTTCATGTCTAACCTGTTTTCAGCATGCCATAAAGTGGTAAAAAATTCCCATAAATGTAAATCATAATTTCCTGCTTTCAATTTATTTTTTCATGCATGGTTACCACTAGTATTGAAGTGCACCAGCTGTGAAAAAGGTGAATGCCATGGATTTTCATGTCTGGTACCTAAACTAAGCTGCCAACTCAGTGAACAGCTGTGCCTAACTTACCTCAGTTTGATCCTTTTTAGGTTAAATTTAAATGAATTCATGCTTTGTGTTCATTATTTTAGTGCACCAGCTGTGACAAAGATGAATGCCATTGATTTTCATGTCTGGTACCTAAACTAAGCTGCTAACTCAGTGAACAGCTCTAACTTACCTCAAATTTATCCTTTTGGGGTTAAAATTAAATGAATTCATGCTTTGTGTTCATTATTTTAGTGCACAAGCTGTGAAAAAGGTGATTGCTAGTGAATTTCATGTCCGGTACTTACTTTCAGCATGCTGTATTCTGGTGAACACTTTTGCCATACCTGACTCTTATTGACCATTTTTCTGGTAACAATTTACATCATTTACTGTATTCGATGCTTTGTATCCAATATTTTGGTGCATAAGATGTGACAAAAGATGATTTTCATAGTGGCTGCCACGTCCGATACTTACTTACAATAAGCTGTCAACTCAGTGAACACCTATGCCGTACTTAACCCGGATTCATCCTTTTGGGGTTAAAATAAAATGAATTCATGCTTTGTGTTCATGATTTTAGTGCATAGGAAGTGAGAAAGGGTGATTTTCATAGTGATTTCCATGTCCGATACTTACTTACACTATGGTGGCAAGTTGTGAGCACCTATTTCTTACTCACCTCAAAATCATCAATTTTTGGTTAAAATTCAATTAATTCATGCTTTGTGTGCATTATTTATGTGAAAGGGTACTTAAATAAGTGCTATGCATGTTCGGTAGGGAGGTATGTAGGTGGTTTTCTGATTTTGGTTAGGTTTGGGTCATAAATGACCGGTGCTGGAGCTTCAGGACCACTATCCGGACAAGACCACTTTCCGGTCATGCCTTTGGCTCTGTTACGTCAGATGGTGAGAAGATTACTGTATGCACTCATGTGCAGACACCATGGAGCAAGCGTGCACGTAAATTTTCCTCCCGTGACTCCGCCAAGGCCGAGGATGAGATGGAGGGATGGAGTGGAGAGGTATATGAGAGAGGGGGGTGTGAGTTGGGAGCGTGGTAGTGAAATGGCAGGGGACAGAGTGACATGGAGGCGATTTGTTTGTGGCCACCCCGTTCGGGATTGAGGCGTCTGGCAATAGATAGATAGATAGATAGACTCCGCCAACCCCGCACCACCTGTCCATGCTAGGGGATCTGCACACACACACACACACACACAGGTCGCCGACGTGGACAGACGTCCTCCATGACCTCAGGGAAATAATCGTGGAATCAGCGGCGAAAGGAAGCCAGCCTATTGTGATTATGGAAATGAGTGCGTGAGTGGTGGTCCCGTCGGATATTAGTTTTTAAAAAAAAGCGGGCTTTGGGATAAAGAGAGCAAGATACAGTATAGAAAAGTTACCATATGCTTGCATCATGGCGGAAGGCGACGGCGGTTTGTTTACATCTGGCGAAAGTGAATTTGTGGGTTTCTCCGACGAAGATGCAAGAAATGGAAGTTCAAAATTGTATCAAACAAGAGTAGCAGGAGTAGAAAAAACGGCGGAGAAGAATGTCCAGGAATTGAAGGAGTAGCAGGAGTAGATAAAATGGCAGAGAAGAATGTCCAGGAATTGAAGAAGGTATGGGTAGTAATTAGGGAGCTGCAGGAGAGGACCTTACAACAGGAGAGGGAGATCAAAGGTTTAGAGAACGAGCTGGAAAAAGTTTACACACGCAGTGCAGAACAGGAAAGAAAAGTCACGGAATTAGAAGTCAGGAACGAATCTGCCACAAATGAAATAGAACACCTCAAGAGGGAAAACAGGAGGTTGGAAGAAGAAAGAGACAGAATAAAAAGTAATTAAGCCAAGTATGATTCAAAATCAAGGATGCAAGATGAACATATTAAGGAAATCAAGGAGCAACAAAAGGGGTGGAAGAAAATTCAGGAAGAAGGGAATGTAAATTTGAAAGAGATTATTGAACAACAAAGCAAGGAAAAGGTGGAGAAGGAAGTGGTTAGGGTATTGAAAAGTAGAGAAGCTCTAGTCAGGGATGTAGCAGATAAGAAAAAATGTATAATTATTTTAGGGGTAAAAGAAAAGCGTATCACGATAAGATCTGAAAGAGAAAGAGAAGAATTGAGTAAAGTTAAAGAAATATTATCAGTAGTCATGGAGGGTAACAATGAAGCCCTAGAAGAGATTGAAGAAGTGTTTAGGTTAGGTAAGTATGAGGAAGGAGGGGCAAGGCCATTGAAGGTGAAGTTTAAGTCCCAGGCAATAGTAAATGAAATCATGAATAGGACATGGAAATTAGCAGACAAAGAGGGGTTCGAAAATGTCTGGTTAAGGAGAGATGCAAATGAGGAAGAAAGAGCTAAAATAAAGGAGTTAGTAAAGGAAGCCAAGGCAAAAAAAGAACAGAGAAGGAGAAGACAGTGTTTTATTGGAGAGTTATGGACCAGAAATTGAGGAAGTGGTACCGACGGAGAGGAGGAGAAAAGACGGTATAAGTAATAACAAAAAAAGTTTGAAAGTGGCGTACACTAATGTTGATGGATTAATATCGGCAATGTTAGAAATCAACGATTTCTTGAGGGTACAAGAACCTGATGTTATGTGCTTTGTAGAGACCAGGTTAAGGGAGAATATTGATATCCATATGGGAGATGGCAAATACAAATTGTGGAGAAGAGACAGAAAAGATAAAATGGGAGGAGGAGTGATGATAGCAGTGAAGAATAACTTAAATATAGATTCTGTGGAAATGGGAGAGGGTAGGGCTGAAGTGATAAACATGAAATTAGAAACTGGAGAGAACTGTAAGAGAGATATAGCAGTAGTATATGTTCCACCTAAGACAAGAGCATGGACGGATGATGAATACCAGGAGATGTTCTCAGACATGGTTAGTTACCTACAGAAAGTGATTGAGAAAAGCAGCAATATAATTCTAATGGGTGATTTTAATTGTAAAGAGGTGAACTGGGAGGAATGGGACTCAGGAGGCGGCGAAGATTCGTGGGGCACTATATTGTTAAACATTGTGATGAATAATGTAATGACGCAGTGGGTCAAAGAAGAG
>JAGKTI010003162.1:47404-59826 GCA_018397915.1 Birgus latro | reverse complement strand
TTTAAGCCAAGAAACCATTTACAACGCTGGGTGGTAACCATATAACCGAACCATACGTGCTCCCAATGTGTCAACAAGTGGGTTGGTGGAGGGTTAGTGCCCCTCCCCGTAAAATAAATAACTCAAAGTCAAATGGCCACCCCTTATGGGATTATGGTGTCTGGCAATTTACTTAAGAACCATGCATGGAAAAATTAAATTGCAAGCAGGAAATTATGATTAACATTTTTGGTAATCTTTTAACACATTTACAGCATGATGACAACAGGTTAGGCATGAAAATCTTTATGGTAACCATAGGTTAGGTTAGGTTAGGACTGGACATGAAATTAACTGCTTCCACCTTTTTTCTAGCTGTTTTACTTAAGAACCATGCATGAGAAAATTAAATTGCAAGCAGGAAATTATGATTAACATTTTTGGTAATCTTTTAACACATTTACAGCATGATGAAAACAGGTTGGGCATGAAAATCTTTATGGTAACCATAGGTTAGGTTAGGATAGGTGAGGTTAGGTTAGGTTATGACCGAATATGAAATTCACTGGCTTCCACCTTTTTCCTAGCTAGTGCACTTAAGAACCATGCATGAAAAAATTAAATTGCAAGCAGGAAATTATGATTAACATTTTTGGTAATTTTTTAATACATTTACAGCATGATGAAAACAGGTTAGGCATGAAGTTCGGGTACTTATGAACAAGAAGCTGCCGTCCTGATGTAATAACCCACTCTATCATCTCAGACTCTGACAGGAAGACCTTGCACCTGACACACCTTTCCAATTGAGAATCACCAGCACTTATCACCAACACTTTCCAAAACGTTTTTTTTTTAATAACTGGAATCACATCAATTCACTGCACTGTACATAACAGTAAATTCCATCATCACACACATGATGAAGAAGGTGAAGAGCAGTATCAAGCACTGTAGGAGGTAGGGTATCACCACAAAAGCAATAACTTCGGCTGCCATTGTCGGAGGTGTTCACGAGGCAGTAGCTGAGTAGGTAATGGCGACCGACAGACAGGCGCCACGAGCGTAAACATAGCCGATCAGCGCGGGCGGGAAATTCAAACTGACGCAGTCCCAAAAAATCAATTTTTTTTCATTTTTTTTCGAATTTTTTGGCATTTTGGGGGTTGGGCAGCCCACAATATCCGAATAGTGAGTATGTCCGAGTATTGGACGTCCAAATAATGGAGGGATGACTATATATCTATCGATCTATTGCCAGATGCCTCAATCCCGCACGGGGTGGCCACAAACAAATCGCCTCCATGTCACTCTGTCCCCTGCCATTTCACTACCACGCTCCCAGCTCACACCCCCCTCTCTCATATACCTCTCCACTCCATCCCTCCATCTCATCCTCGGCCTCCCCCTTCCTCTCCCCCCCTCCACCTCACTCACATACACTCTCCTCGTCAGTCTTTCACTCTCCATCCTCTCCACATGCCCAAACCACCTTAACGTGTTTCTCCTAATGCTTCCCTCACGTCCTCAACCACACCACAACGCTCCTTCACTTCCTCATTTGTTAGTCTGTCTCTCCAAGTGACTCCACATGCTCCTCTCAAATAACTCATTTCCACTGCTCTCACTCTTGACTTCTGTCCTTCCAACATGGTCCAAGCTTCACTTCCATATGTCAGAGTTGGTATCACAATACTGTCATGTAACAACTTTTTCACTTCCATGCTCACCTCCCTGTTTCTTATCACTGCTTTCAACAAACCAGCAACCTTCCTTCCCTGCTGCACCCTTTCGAGCACTTCACCCTCCAGACTTCCATCCTTACTCATCACACTGCCCAAGTATTTAAATTCACTCACATTCTCCATTTCCTTCCCATCCAATCTCACTGTACATTCACTGGCTTCACTTCTCTCGAAGACCATCACTTTACTCTTCCCTACATTCATCTTTAGATTCCGTTTCTTACACACACACTCCCAAACTCATCTACCAAGCCTTGCAGCTCCCCTTTGTCTTCGCTCAACAACACAGTATCATCTGCACACAACAGCACAGGGAGTTTCCACACACTGCCCTCTCTCACTAGGGCCGGTCCAACATCCACTGCCCGACCCTGTATCTCTTTTATAACCCCATCCATGTACAGATTGAACAACCATGGAGACATGACACATCCTTGTTTCAATCCAACCTTCAAATGGAAAGATTCACTCAGTTTGCCATCCACACACACTGCAGCCATAGCACCCTCATACATACTCTTCACTGCCTTCAACAACTTCCCATCCACTCCATATATTCTTAATACCTTCCACAAACCTTGTCTATCGACCCTGTCATACGCTTTCTCCAGATCCATGAAGGCTGCATACAACTTCTTGCCCTTCTCTAGAAACTTTTCCACTAAGGCGCTAAGAATGAATATCTGGTCTACACAACCTCTTCCCTTCCTAAAACCTCCTTGTTCTTCTCCAACTAATTCCTCAGTAATTTCCCTAACTCTGTCAATAAGTATCCTACCATATACTTTGCCTATTACACTGAGACACTGAGACGGCAAATGCCCCTATGATTACCACACACTGCTTTATCCCCTTTTCCTTTGTACAGAGGAATAATTATACCTGACTTCCAATCCTCCGGGACTCTACCCTCCTCCCAAGCCAATCTGCACACCTTCCACATCTATTCTATTACTATCTCTCCCCCATGCTTCAGCATTTCACCACACACTCCATCAATTCCTGGGGCGTTCCCCATTTTAACTTTCTTCATTGCTTCCACCACTTCCAACCTACTGATTTCTTCCTCTCTTCTCACAACCCTCCTTCTCCCTGCCATTCACCAGCCACTTATACTTGCATTACTTTCATTCTCTATGTTCAACAGTTCATTAAAGTGTTCTCTCCATCTGTTCACTTTTTCTCCCTTCTCCACTAGTAATCTACCATTTTTATCTTTCACACCCCCACTGACTTCATTGGCACCCTGTCTAGCTCTCTTTACCTCCTTCCAGAACATTTTCTTACATTCCCTCCACTTTGCACTCAAATTCCTTCCAAATTCCTCATCCACTCTTTTCTTACTCTCTCTTACTAATCTTTTCACCTCTCTCCTCCTCACTACATATAACTCTCTCGTCCGTCTCTCAGCTTCTTCAACGCCCCTGTTCCTCATCCACTCATTATATGCTTTCTTCTTTTGTGCCACAGCCTCTCTCATCTCTTCAGTCCACCATGCTGTTCCCTGAACCCCTTTCGTCTTCTCTTCACCCTACACACCACCTCACACGCTGCACAGATTTCTTCTGTGAATACCTTGCATACACCTTCCACGTCCCCCATCTGCTCCAATCTATATTTACCCAATCGCTCCTCCACTTCCCTTTTATATTCAGCCTTTATTCCATCCTCTTGTAACTTTTCTACCCTCCTTGTAACAAATACTTCCTCCTGTCCTTCCCTTCTTCTCTTCCTCCATCTTGTTTGGATTCTGATTCTGGCCACCACAAAGTGGTGGTCAGAAAGTCCACTCCCCCAACCTCTATATACTCTTGCATCCATTACACATTTTCTCACCCTTTCATACACACACACATAGTCAATCATTGCCTTCCGTTCATTCATTCCACCATCCTCTCTTCTCACCACTCGCCATGTATACCTATGGATCATTTTGTGCCTGAAGAGGGTATTAGCTACCGCCAACCCCCTCCCAGCACAAATGTCCACTAAAGCACTGCCATTCTCATCCATCTCTGCAGGCACACCCCACTCACCAACTACTCCATCCACCTTCTCATTCCCTACTTTTCCGTTCATATCTCCAATCAGACACACTCTCTCAATCCTTTCAAATTTTTCCAAGCAGGCTTCCACATTTGTCCAAAACTCTTCTCTCACTCTACTTACACGATCTTGCGTTGGCGCATACACGCACACAATTGCCCACATTTGTAGTCCAACTTTCACTCTTACCCACACAATCCTTGACCCAACTGATCCATACTCTCTTACATTCTCCTTCCACCTGTTGCTCACAGCAATACACACTCCCTCTTTCGCCCTCTCATTCTCACCCACTCCCGCGCATATACCCAATCCATACTCCCATTCTCTCACCCTCTCACCTCGCCATTTAGTTTCAGTTATTCCACATATATCCACTTTTGCACTCTCAAGCATCTGTACAATCTCTCTCTCTTTCACCTCATCATTCATACCCCTAACATTCCACGTTGCAATCTTTACCAAGTCCTTCGTCCGGTCCTCTTTCGTCAACTTTTGGTCAGTCCTGGTCCGAGGCTTCTTGTTCGTTTTTTTTAGTTAGTTGTTTTTACGGGGTGGGGCACTAACCCACCACCAACCCTTTTAGTCGCCTCTTACGACAAGCAGGGATACTGGGAGACGCATACGAGCCCGGGGCTAGGCAAGTTGGTCCTGACCTTTAAGATGAGAGTGACCAGCCTCACTCATCCCTGAGTGGCATTACGTGAGCAATAAACCAAACCACCCCTTGGATATAAACCTGCACTGGCTCAATTCGACTGGAGCGCCTTATTTACCCACTAAACCACCAGGCACCATAATTCGGTTACGTGGTTACCATCATGCGTAGTAAATGCTTTCCTGGTGTACAAGAAACCATTTGGCTTGTCAATCAGTGTTGAGTCACCCACAGGCAGAAGGAAGGGGAAAGAATGAATGAAAGAAAGACAGAAGAGGGAGTGTAAATTCACCCGTAGGCATTAGGAAGAGGAAAGAACGAAGGCAAGAAAGACAGAAGAGGAAGGAAGGACACGAGGAGAGGAAAGACACCCTATATATATATATCAGTATAGATATACAGACAGAGAGAGAGAGAGAGAAAGAGCAGGGTCCAAGAGGGAAAAAAAGGGAGAATGTGGATGCAAGGAGGGAAAGAAAAAAGGAGTAGGGTGCTGAGAGAGGAAAAAGGAGGGAAGAAACCTGCAAGGGGAGAGAGAAAAGAGGGAAGCTAGGTGCAAGGAAGATGGGGAAAAAAAAAAGAAAAAAAAAAGAGGAAAGAGGAAGAATGTGAAAGAAGAAATAAGATACCTGTGTCAGTGATGAGAATGGCAGGCAGGGGTGTAGGCTCGCCAGTGGGGTTGAAGGTCCAGAAGGGAAGATGTGCCTGGTGGTTGAACATGCTCAAAACATCCGTATTTATTCTTGCTCCGTTTCGCAATATCAGTTCCTCCAGATGAACCAGCCTGGCCTTACGTTCCTGTCAATTGAAATTACTGTACTTTAGTCTTCACAAAACTAAAGACAACCCCATATTACCCCCTTCAGGGGATATGGGGAGAACAGAGAATGTGAAACTGACTAAGAGAGTGTATGTGAGTGAGGTGGAAGTGAAGAAGGGGAGAGGGAGGCTAATCTTCAAAATATGGTAGCAGCCAATCCAGTATTACCCCTTCAGGGCATATGGGTGAAAGGTTAGGCTATAGTTGTCCAATACATTTAAATTCAGATGAAAAGCCTATCCCCTAGCAACACCTTCATGATAAAAATCCCATCACCACTACATGAAAACACTGCAGACAGAGCATTTTTGTCACCTCTGGTTAAGTGTTCTACCACCAGACCGCCACCACAAAATGAGAAGCATGGTTACTCTTCTATAGTCAACAACAAATGTCTATTCATTTTCCAGCTTCTCCTTCACCATTTGATTCATAAACAATTAAATGTGGCACAGAGTGAGGTGTATATTATCGCCCAACTGTGGACAATATGTGCCTTTGTCCACTAGATCTCACAAAAAAAAAAAAAAAAAAAAAAAAAGTTTTATGCCTGGTATCCCCGAAGGACTAAGGCATTGCCCCTGGGTAGAGGACTTTTGGATTGGAGCTTGTGGCATTTTATGACCGGATGCCCTTCCTGATGTCTACCAATGACCCTTGGGTGGATTCGATCCTCCGACTCTTTGGTCAAAGCGAAGCACTCTAACCCACTCAGCCACTGAAACATCTATGACTCCAGCAATCAGAGGTAAGAGAGGTAGATGGACTTTTGTAGTTGGCTGGACATTACCAAAGATGGGTGAGAGAATAAGAGTGACTAAACAAGAGAACAAATCAGAGTATGGAGGCATGAGTCAGTGTGTAACCAAGTGAGTCAGTAGGGACATAAGTAGGTGCTGACCTTCAGGTAGTTGGAGTTGAGGGCTTCAACGAGGTGATGGGAGGTGGTGCTGTTGCGAGTGAATGCTGCCAGGAAGTTACCCTTCATCTCCTTTCCACTGATACGTTCGTAGGCTTCAGGAAAGGTCTGTGGGGTAGAAAAAAATCACTGTCATCATCATCATCATCCACATCCTCATTATAAATCAGTTAAGTTTCCATATCCATTAACTTAAACCTCAAGAATTCATAGTTTAGCTAGCAAATACAGTACAGCACAGAATTTGATTAACACAGTTAATGTTTGTGGCAGTATACATTTATCATTAAAAAAGAAAATGTCAGTCATCATAATCATCATCATCATCCTCTTGAACAACTTCCTCCTTCCTAAGAATCACCTATAGGAAACAACTTTCACAAAAACCCCTCAGGTTACTCTGTCCTCACATTTCTCTTATTCTTTCACGCTCCCCTCTTTCTATGTCCTTGTGCCTTCTTTTCATGTGTCCATACCTTATCAAGTCCATCCATCCAACCATCATACACTATAGAATTTGAGGTTTATGCAAGATAATCAGAGAACTTATTATTTTGCAAATGATAATCAGAGAACTCATTATTATTTTGTACAAGACATTCAGAGAACTTATTATTTTGCAAATGATAATCAGAGAACTCATTATTATTTTGTACAAGACATTCAGAGAACTTATTATTACCGGTACTTAGCATAAGATAGTCAGAGAACTTCATCATTATTCTGTACATGATAATTTTCAAACCTGCCTCCTCAAACCCTGGTGGAAGATATTGGGTCCTGGCTTCGTGGTTGAAGCGGGAGATGGAGTCGAGGATGAAGACTCCCTTCAACTTGCTGGAGTCCTGGTTGAGGTATAGCCACAGCCACTGGTGCAGGAAGTGGTATGACCCAGGCTGGCCTGCAGAACCACCCTGACCCAAAACATCAATATACAGTATAAACTTTCACACCACCACTGCAAACAATGACTGGAAGATCATACCCAACTAACCCAAATATTCCTTGGCATTAAGATCAAATGCTGAAGAAAAAGTATAAAAATTAATTAGAAGACAATATTCCACTAACTCATATATTCTCAGGTGCTGAAATTAAAGGCTAAAGAAAGAGAATTAACATGAACTATAATTCTATAATTTGAACTTTGCATAGTACTTCTTCATGACAAGCACCTACTGCAATGTTATTCTCATTTCATAGCTCAGCACTGAAGATGGAGAAATGACAATTTTACACCTAGTTAAAGTGAACAGAGTATACGTGACAACGATCCACAGACTCACATATTCCCTAGTGTTGAGATCAAAGGCCACAAAGATCACAGTTCCCTTGGCTGTGAAATCACCGGTTGGATCTATAGCTTTCATATAGTTCCTGGCAGCCTCTAGCATGACGGCCACCCCAGCCCCGTTGTCCTCCAGAGGGTGACGCCCCAGCCCTGTGTCGTAATCGGCGCCAACTACTACAATTTTGTCATCAGCTCCACCGCTACCTTCCGATTTGCCTATTACATTATGCCCTTGAATCTGTAAAGAGGAGGTGTTACACTCTGTTCACCTTAGATTGGTCTACATTTTTCACAAATTTGTGGCCATTTTCATATAGCTAATTATAAAAAAAATGACCATGCTACAGTTCTACATCATTTCCATAACAATTTTTCATAATTAGTACCATATCATAGTTTTAATCTACTGTTAAACCTCTGCATTCAAGATGATGAGATGGTAATTTTAGGCCAAATTAAAGAAAAAATAGCACAGGAGGCATTTCCTGTAACCTTTTAATCATTATTTCTAATATGAATGTCTGCCCCAACTATTAACATTCTGTCATCTCCTCCACCACAATCTTTTGATATGCATATTGGCACTAAATTTTCTTGTGATCTATAAAGGGAATAAGTCTTAGTAGTCACTTAATACAAACTTGTTACCAAAATTTCTGAAATAGTCCTGAAATCTTTTGATATGTGTATCACATGGTGAGTGAAAAATCTGGAAACACAGGAGGAAGTCCACACCACAGGATATCATCAGTGTTACGTTCATTCATACATTTCCAGGCTTCTGACGCACCCTGTGCATTTTCTCATGAACTTGTAGATTCCAAGTGTTTGTGTGTACTTACAGTTTGGGGGATACTGTTGGTGACAATGGTTGTGTTGAAGGTGTGGTGGTGTACAGTTAGGCCATACTGACTCATCTGGTCAACGATGTAGGATCTTGCTGCCTCTCGGGTGTCGTGTGACACCCCTGGGTGTCGAACTTGTGTCAGATGACTCAGATGTGTCTCTAGCTGGCTCACATCCTGGCTCACAACTATACCTGAAACATATCACATAATTAGGATAAGACTACTGCTCTCTCTCTCTCCCTCTCTCACAACATATGGCACTGTACCTGTATGTTACCTTGATATATTGTTGAGGAAGGAAGGATGGACAAAGGAGAGAGAGATGAGAGGGAAGTGGGGTAGGGGAGGTAGGATGGAAAGAGGAGAATGAAGATGTGGGAAAGGAAAGTGGAGAGAGTGGATGGAAGGAGAAATGAGGTAGAGGAGGCACTGTATGCGGGAAAGAAAATAGTGGGAGAATGAATGAATGAAGGAAGGAAGGAAATGAGGTAGGGAGAGGAGAGGGAGAGGGTGGAGGATGGAAGGAGGGATGACAGAAAGAGCAGGTAAGAGGGAAGTAAAACAGGAAGAGACTATGTACAATACACCCACACTACTGTACAATATATGTACAGTCCTTGTGACAGGTTAATATATGGAAGTTAACTGTACACAGTATCCTTACAAAATTTGCCCCAGTCCCCACACACATGCATGTATGCATGCATGCACACACACACACACACAGTTTATGTATTAGAAGACGAATTTAGGGAGCCTGAAATGGAACCCAGGCTGATGCGAATGGCCGAAATTACAGTTGACATGAATGAGGTGCTACAGCTGATGAAGGATTTGGATGTGAGAAAAGCAATGGGACCAGATGGTGTGGCTGGATGGATCCTGAAGGAATGTGCAGACCAGTTAGTGTGGCCAGTTTATGTCATCATCAAGACTTCCCTTGAATATGGACAGTTACCTAAAGACTGGAAAAGAGCAAGTATTGTGCCAACTTTCAAGGGAGGAGATAAGGAGGATCCACTTAATTACAGACCTGTGTCACTTACTAGTATTGTTTGTAAAATCTGTGAGAAAATTCTTAGAAAAAGATAGATAAAGTATTTAGAACAACCCTATGTGATAACACCAAGACAGTTTGGTTTTAGGGAAGGAAGATCATTTGTTACTAACCTATAAAGTTTCTACAGTAGGGTAACAGATGTCGTACAGGAGAGAGAGGGATGGGCGGACTGTGTCTATCTGGATCTTAAGAAAGCATCTGACAGGGTGCCCTATAAGACACTATTGTGGAAGCTGAGGACCTCTGGAGGGGTGCATGGGAAACTATTAAAGTGGATGGGAGATTATTTGATAGGAAGGCTGATGAGAACAGTAATAAAAGACAAGGTTTCACAATGGAGAAATGTGACTAGTGGAGTACCCCAGGGCTCTGTCCTGGCCCCAGTAATGTTTCAGACACAAGTAAATGATTTGTCAGAGGGTTTGAATAGTTACATGAGTATGTTTGCAGATGATGCTAAAATTATGAAACATTTTAAATGTACTGATAGTTGTAAAGAACTGCAAGAGGACTTGGACAAACTCCACAGCTGGAGCCAGACTTGGAAAATGGACTTTAATGCCAAGAAGTGTCATGTATTAGAAATGGGAATAAGTGAAACAAGACCACAATGGACATATAAAATGGGCAATGAGATAATTAGTAAAAGAGAGGATGAGAAAGACTTGGGAGTGATTATTCGGGATGACTTGTCACCAGAAAAGCATGTAAACAAAATCATTGGGGGAACTTATAGATTATTGACTAGCATGAGAGTGGCTTTTAATTATATGGATGAGGAAATATTGAGGGAGTTGATAGTGACCATGATAAGACCAAGACTAGAGTATGCAGCTGTGGTATGGTCACCTCATTTGAAGAAGCATATTGATAAACTGGAGAGGGTTCAACGGATGGCAACGAGGATGATACCATGTTTAAGGGAACTCACCTACGAGGAGAGATTGGAAAAACTGAAGTTACCAACACTGCGCGAGAGAAGGGAAAGAGATGACTTGATCACGATATTTAGAAATGTAAGGGAATTGGAAAGGGTGGATAAAGAGGATCTTTTTGTGTTGGATAATGGAAGAACAAGAGGTCATGGCTTCAAGTTGAGGAAAAGTAGATGTCTTAATGATCTCAAAAGGTTCAGTTTCCTGAACAGAAGCATAAGTATCTGGAATGACTTAGACGAAGAGGTGGTGCAAGCGAAAAACATTCATGTATTTAAAACTAGATTAGATGAATGTAGATATGGATACAGGACAACACGAGCTTAGCTCAATTCCTGAATACTACAAATAGGTAAATACATCAATACTGGGTGGTGGTGGTTATGATGATGATGGTGATTACGTTTGTAGAAAAACAAAGGAAGGTGAGGTGGTGAGAAGGGGTGGGTGAGTGTGAGTGCCAGTTTGTTGTGATAATACCGCCATTGCCCTTCCTCCCTACACCTCCTCCCCCATGCATCCTTCCATAATACCTCCTCCCCCAACCCCCTTCCTTTCCCCCTTTACTCCCTCCTTCCTTCCCTCAACCCAGTCTCATCCCTCCCTCCCTCACTCACTCCATTCCATTCTATTCCACAATCTCTCTCACTCCATCCACCCTTTTTCACCCTCTCCCATTCATTCATTCCCTCCGTCCTACCACCTCTTTCCATCCTCTACTTCCTTTCTTCCCCCTCTTTCAATCTCTCCCTCTCCCCCCACCTCCCTCCTTTCCTCCTTCTTTGTTTTACATTTCTTCCTCCTCCTTTTTCTCCTTTTCCTTCTCCTCTTTCTGTCCCTCCTACTCCTCTCCCCTCACTTTCTTCCTCCCCCCCCTCTTTGATTCCCATTTCTTCCTACTCTGTTCCCATTTTCCATCCTTCCTTCTCCTCATCCCTCATTTTCTTCCTTCCCCTCTTTGCATCCCCTCCCTTCACCTTCCTCTTTCCCCTCACTTCCTCCCTCCCCTCTTTCCATCTCCTTTCCCCTCCCTCCATCCCCTCTTTCCATCTCCCCTCATTTCCCTCTCCCCTCCCCTCCCTCCTTCCCCTCTTTCCATCTCCTGTCACCTCCCTCCTTCCCCTCTTTCTATCTCCCCTCACCTGCCTCCTTCCCCCTTTTTTATCTCCCTTGCCCCTTCCTCCTTCCCCTCTTTCCATCTCCCCTCACCTCTCTCCTTCCCCTCTTTCCATCTCACCTGCCCCTCCTCTTTCTCCACTTTCCATCTCCCCTCATCTCTCTCCTTCCCCTCTTTCCATCTCCCTCATCTCTCTCCTTCCCCTCTTTCTATCTCATCTGCCCCTCCCTCCTTCCCCTTTCCATCTCTCTCCCTGACTCCCCACATCAAACAAGAGGGCATTTGTTTCCACGCATGACCTCCACATGGTCTCTCTCAAGGTCCCAGGCACTAGTCTTCATTTGTATGCTTCATTTACATCGCTTTCAATTAGGTGGTTGTGGTGGTGTAGTGAATAAGGTGGTGGGGTAGGATCTGTGTGAGGTGGTGGTGGTGTAGTTAGGGCATTTGGATGGTGACTGTGTGAGACGGTGGTGTAGTGGATAGAGAACTGGAAAGCTAATTCTGTGGGGTGGTGGTGGAGCAGACAGCGATAGGGAAGGGATTGTGTGGGATGGTGGTAGAAAGGACAGAACACTGGGATGGGGACTGTCAAGTGGTGATGGAGTGGACAAGGTATTTGGATGGGAACTATGTGAGGCGTTGGTGGAGTGGATAGAGCGTGAGGAAGGGCTCTGTGTGAGGTGGTGGTGGCGTGGAAGGGGGATAGCTTTGCCAATATCAAACTTCACCAATATTTCCAGGTGTATTCAACTTTCCCCTGCACCTCAAGTGATTTGGTAGGACGCTACGAATCACATTGCCTGGACCTAACGTTTAGACAGTAATGTGAACCGATATTCGTAATGAGGCTGGTCACACATACACACACACACTTGAATGCACGTACCTCCTCCATCATTTTCTTACATAACCGCACTTGCATAACACCTTTTAGTAACACACACACACACACACATTTTATTTTAACTCCCTCCCCCTCTCTCTCTCTCTCTCTCTCTCTC
>JAGKTI010003162.1:18397-30661 GCA_018397915.1 Birgus latro | reverse complement strand
CCCATCACCAGTAGCACCACCACCCCCATCACCAGTAGCACCACCACCCCCATCACCAGTAGCACCACCACCCCCATCACCAGTAGCACCACCACAACGACCATCACCATCACCACCCCCGCCACGGCAGCGACCTTCACAGCAACTATACTCTTTTTACTCTAACTTGGCCTAGAATTGCCACCTCCCATCCTTGAATGCTGAGTAATAACAAGAGACTCACTAAAATATGGTGCTAGTCACGAAGCGGTGTAATGGAAAAGAAGCAGAACTCTCAGAACAGGTACACTTATTTTGACTCTAAACTGGCCTAAATCTGTCATCTCTCCATCTTGCATGCCCAGTATAGACTCACTTGAACATGATGCCACTCAGAAAGTAGTGTTAGGGAAAGGATGTTCAACCGTAGTATTGTCGTATTCTGCAACTTAACTACGTGATAAACGCTACAGGACGAAAATCTGGGCCAAGAAAAAGTGGAAAAAGCAGAGATTTCTTGTACTGACATGAAACAGATCAGATATTAGACAAACACTCGACAGACACGCAGCAGAGGTCAGAGGTCATAAGAGACGTAAAAAGAAGTGACCCGTAAATAGCGCTCTATTAAAAATTCAGATGGCAGTAACGTGTTGAGAGGACGGCTTAGTCGGCTAGTACGGGAGTAGTGGAGTAGGAGATGAATAATCGACGCAGGGTAGATAATAAAAACACTGAGCCGTCCCTACAACACACGAGTGGAGGGTTATTATTAGGCCAGCCTGTACATAGGTCACAAAAAATAAAATAAATAAAACTGAAATCTGAGGTCAGAAAGATGTCAGAGAAACATAAACACTGATTAGAAATCAAATGCAACCATGAGAAGCAACAAAACAGGTCAATATAGTAATGTCATATGTTAAAGGTCATACAGAGAGGTCAGAAAGCATTAGTCATAGTCTAGAGGTCAAACGGAGAGGTCAGAGAGGCAGGATGTGATTTTAAAGTCAGTACAAAGGTGGAGTTGTGATAGTGTGTGAGGTCTTTGAGAGTCAGGAAATCTCGGTGATAAGGGGGAAGCGAAGGGAAGGGAGGACAGGACATACACCCACACACACACTCTTATTCACACACACACACACACACACACACACTCTTATTCACACACACACACACACACATATGCCCTCTCTCTCTCTCTCTCTCCTGTTGCCCTCACTTGTACACACATGCACAGGATTCTCTCTCATCCACACAAAATACACACCCACACACTCAAATGACACCAACTCATTCTCACACGCAAACACTCAGACACTCAATTCTCATCCTCGCACTCATTTCTGAAACTCAAATACTTACCTACACACACACGCACACGTCACTCATATTCGCCATTCTAACACACTCACTTCCCATATCCACACACTCACCTGTTACCCCCCTCCCCCCCAATTCTCTCTGTTAATGACACCCATTCATTAAGTCACCCTCCGCCGTAAAAGAAAAGAAAAAAAAACGCCCCTTTCTCTGGGATTACCGTTTCACAAAAATTCAAAGAAGATAATAAACACATGGAGCAGGATGTGAAAATTGGGTCTCACGGTGTGTGTGTGTGTGTGTCAAAAGATAATATCCAGTATGAAGGTACTGAACATCTGATGCTACTAACTTGGGGACAGCACCATCGTAGGTAAAATCTCCGAACAGCTTACTTGGCAAATAGCGGTCGCCTGCATCTGATGTTCATCTCACTTTCCTCGTCAACCTGGATGAGAAAGAACCTGCACTGTTATCCGTAGGCCTTTACTGACAATATTTCATCTACTGGTTTGTGTTATCTACACTTCAAAACCTACCCACAGAAATCTAAACAGATCACTGAGTTGCTGGGGGTAGACTTTTACTTCACTTTACTGAGAAAATTTACTCTACAGGTTTGTGTTATCCATACTTCAACATCTACCCACAGAAGTGCACTGTTTTTTGTTGTGAGAATGTAATGCTAAAACTGTACACATACTGACGTACATATATTTAAAGTAACATTAGTGTAACATATTTAGTGGCATTACCATATACGTTATGTACCTATACATAATTCAGTCTAAGGTTAAGTCACTACGATGTAAAGCCAGACACTGCCATATGGATACTTTATAGAAGCTTTGATAGGCAATGTTATATGTTTGCATGGATCAGCCTTTTTCATGTGATGGCTGCTTCACAAGTTGTGCAATCTTCCCCACCAACATTGACTGTCTTCCTTATTCCCACTATATTCCTTCTCCAAAATGCAGTTTGTGTACAAGTGGCAGTGTCTTGTTATCCCTTGTTTCAATTACGTTGTCTTGCCTCCTGATCCTCACAGTGCTTTGTCACTGGCCAAGCAAACCTCTTGTGTGCAATGCCTACATTTACATCAAATTATGAGTCTCTGCTGAGCATCTTACAAAAATTGTTATGTAGCAGTGTAGTGCCTTATTGTTTAAATATATGCAGTCATATATAATTATACCTTGAAATTTTAGTCTATACAGTATTTAAAGGAAGTAAAATCTCAATTAGCTGTTGTAATTCAGTCAAGCCCTACGCTGAATAACATGAAATATTGGATATTGCGTACTACGCCTCCATCAGCTCAACATTCGGCGCTGGGCCGGATATTGTGTTACTATCTGTCTCGACCCTCAATCCTAAAAACTTTCCCAAGAGTTGAAAATGAAAACTAAGCATAAAATACAATAAGACAATGATACAGTACAGCCATGTGCCACTTAGTGTCCACGATACATTCTGAAAAATAGGACATTATGGGTCCTGGTCCCTTGACATTAAAGTGAATGGACGTTATATGGCACATGATTGTAATACCGTACTGCGCCAGTCGGCAACCAATTATGAACCATTTGAAAGTATCAAAGCCAGATATTGTATAGAACCACAGGGTGTCCTGTTTCAGCACCAGATATTGCATAATTTTGCAGGATATTGCTTTAACAGAGCCGTGCCAGCAGCACCGGATATTGCGTTAGGCTAGATATTGTGACGATGGATAATTTACAGTTTACTGTAGTTGCAGTTATGGATATAAACAATCTTTATTATCTACATACACCTTGGTCCCAATTATTGAGCCTATGTGGTGGACGCGCGAGCATGCGCTGTTTGATATCACACTAATTCATACACATAACTCATGGGGAGTCACATGGAGAGACAGACTAACAAATGAGGAAGTGAAGGAGCGTTGTGGTGTGGTTGAGGATGTAATGGGAAGCGTTAGGAGAAGCACGTTAAGGTGGTTTGGGCATGTGGAGAGGATGGAGAGTGAAAGACTGACGAGGAGAGTGTATGTGAGTGAGGTGGAGGGGGCGAGAGGGAGGGGGAGGCAGAGGATGAGATGGAGGGATGGAGTGGAGAGGTATATGAGAGAGGGGGGTGTGAGTTGGGAGCGTGGTAGTGAAATGGCAGGGGACAGAGTGACATGGAGGCGACTTGTTTGTGGCCACCCCGTGCGGGATTAAGGCATCTGGCAATAGATAGATAGACAGAACTCATGGGGAAAACTTCAATTCGTGGATGAGTGGCTCCAACTTCTGGGGTTAAACTTTTAGACACTGATAATTAGCCTAGTACTTAATAATAGTATACGTAAATACAGTACACACACACACGTGTACACATACCCTTGATGAGCTGGGTCTAAACCAGTTAGCTACCACTCCCTCCCTCTCTCTCTCTCTCGTAAATACAGTAATATGAAGTAATACGCACCCGTCACAATGAAATCATACGAGTGGCTGAAAGTGTTATTTTATATTACTGTACACTGTGAATTACTGTGATAAAATACAAGTGATTTACTGATATTTTGCAATAATCAGTGAAGTCATATGTTAAGCACATTACCTAGCGAAATTTTTGCAGTTGCGAACTGTGCAGTTAAGCTATGAAATGGCTCATTAATGACATTATATCAATTGTTAGGCTGCGTGTTCAGAGCCCAACTCCTTGTTCTCTGCACACGAGCACTGGGTTTGGGGTTCCCTTCATGACCAGGTCTACAGCATGCCACTAGAGGAAGAGGGCATAAAAACTCGGCTGACCAACCTTACACATGTATTACCATAAAGAGTTACAATGCCATACAACAGTACAATGCACAGATCAACACACTATCTGATACACAGGGGATCCGGGTTGGGCTCCTAGTGGCTGGGTAGTTGCAGGTGTCGTCTGGGTGTGGGACGGGGCCCGTCAGGTGTGCTCTCAAACAGGAGGCACGGGACTGCCATCAGGGGCCAGGTCGTCCGAGGTGGGCTGCTGGACGGTGTAGCAGGAGATCATTTCCTGATAGGGCCTCGATGAGTGGTCCGGCCCTCAGGACTGGGGCCGAACAGGGAGAGCAGGCGCTCTTCCCAGCACCTAGTCCAGGGGGAGGACTCCTTGGTGATGGGGCTGGAGAGGCCTTGCCCTGGGGTCCTGGGGCCACCCTTGGGTGGCTGGGGGCTGCAGCTTCTCCTGGGTCATGAGGCCGCCAGGGGCTGCCTGTGGCGTCTCCTCTTCTCAGAGTCCGACAGCAAGGGGCGACGTGGGGGCGTTGCCAGAAGAGAGTGGATCCCCAGGCTCACAATGGGACCGCTCCAGGTCCTCTCTAGCTACACCTCCACTGGCTTTCCGGCTCTTTAGAGAGAGAGAGAGATGCTGCAGATGAGGGATGTACAGTGTCCGTTCCCTCCCCAGCGAGTACAGTGGCCGTAGCCTGGGTTCTGCTTATGCCGGTAGGCACAACAGGTTCTTCCCTGGTGCATGCAGTGGCCGTCACTGTGGTTCTGTCTTGCCCTGGGACAGCAGGTGAGGGACGTACAATGGCTATTCCCTCCTCGGTGCGTACAGTGGCCGTCACCGAGGTCCTGCTCCCAGTGAGGACTGGACCTGAGGGACATACAGTGGCTGTTCCCTCCCCAGTGCGTACAGTGGCTGTCGCCTGGGTTCTGCAGGGGGTATCAGTAGATGAGAGACGTACAGTGGCCGTTCTCTCCCCGGCACGTATGGTGGCTGTCGCCCAGGTTTTACCTGGGACTGTTGGGTAACCAGTCCCACCCCGAGCCTGGCGAGTGCTAGTCTGGCCCGAGAGTATAGCAGCAGGGCTGCGTATCTCCCGCGGGGTCTGCTGGGGGGGAAGAGGGGCATATGGTGGCGAGGGACATAAGCCCGTCTGGCCCGGGCTCTTTACGCGCCTCCCTGCGGTCCCTCCTTGGGGTGGGTGTTTTGTTATCCCCGCGTGCCTCCCTGTAGTCTCCCTTTGGGGTGGGTATTTCATCAATAAGTTTTATAAAAGAGGTAATGAAAGTCTTCCACAAAGTTTTACAAAGTTTGTAAGGACCTTCCCCACATCACTAATGTTCCACTAGTCTAGCGTAAACATTGTGGGATATCACAATAAAACATACGAGACAGCCTAGTTTTTTTTTTTTTAATTATTGTGATGAGGCAACTTGGCAGTAACCCTATTTTATAAAGAAAAAAAAATCTTGTGGTTTTGTTGGAAATTTCCGCCTTGCTGGCTATTTCCCGCGTCAGATGGTCAAAACACACCTTGTATTCTCTCAAATCGTTCTCCGGCTGGGAGTACCTACGGACATGCAGTTTGTTGCAAACGATAGTTGAAAGATTGAAGTTTGTCTGACAAAAACTTTAGCTCTTAAGATTAGGGGTGAGTTAAAACACAAATTGAAAACACACCATTTTTTCCGTTTCTCCACACTAAGCACATACAGTAGGTTGTTGTCATGGCCGCCGCAGCCAAAGGGCTAAGGCATCTACAGCAGCCAAGATTCAGCTGATCTGCATCATGGAGAGCTCTCCTGGTGTTTCTCGTGTTGTTGGAATATGTGTAATCTCCTCTTGTCTCACCTCCTGTAATGCATCCTCGATAGATGCTGCAGTAATCACATTTTCTGTTGTTGTGGCTTCACCAGCACTATTAATTTCAAACGCTGTGAATATTAAGAGACATCTCGCACTATTTGGGAATCGTGGTATTTGGCCATCTGGTAACTGGGACCAATGTGTATAAAGAATACCTTATATGAAACTTCTGATATAATGGATTTTACCACTTCCTCATTAAGATTACACAGGCAAAACTATACTAAAAGGTTACCAGCTAGCATGGAGTTACAGTAGTTCTACCTAGCCAGCTATTCCAGTCAATTTTAATCAGCCTCACTCTCCACTCCCTTATCATTTCCAACATATAAACAGGGTTAATGAAACAACATGTGAACATTGGTTTACAAAATGTATATTGTCTCCTATGAGCAGTTTTACGGCCAAAGGCTCCAGGGCTTTACCAAATGCCAAGACAGCTCTCACTCCTATCCTGATGAGAGAATAATAAGCTGTTGTTATACTGTAAATGTCACGTTACACCAGACATGTAAAACTAAACATTTTTTAAACAATTAATCGAACTTGCTTTGTGTTCTGCTAATTCACTTTTGGTTAACATAGTCAATCATCCACCTGCCGAACATAATTAATCTTTCATGTTTCCATATAACACCTACCATATTATTTATTTTCTTTCCTACTGAAAATCACTAACAATGAGTGTACGATCATTTGCAATATGGATCAACTACAGATTATTCTGTATGAAGCTAAATCTTATCTTTGCATCTGTTCAGCAAGGTGGAAAGTCAGCTGATGTTGCTAAGAAGTACAGTTCATCTTATTTCCTTCAATCTGGTGATGTATTATTTATTTTTGCTACCTCCAGACCATTTGGTTAACTCTAGAGAAACCATTTGTAGTGATGGGGTTTGAAACCTGATTCCTCTTTCTAAGCTACAGAAAATCATGTGAGGGTAGCAATTATAAAATTAAAAATACATCACTGGACTGAAGGCATCAATTATACTGTTTTTACTCTAACTCGGCCTAAATTTTCGTCCTAATGCAGCTTATTTCACATAGCTCTGTAGCAGGAAGAGGCTACCTACCACTTTACATACTTTCCCATAACTCTTCTTTGTGACTAGCATTATAATCTAGCATCAATATATTCTTACATCTCAGCATTCAAGACAGAGCAATGGGAATTTAAGGCCAAGTAAGAATAAAAAGAGTTTAATACCATACTGCCCCTAAACACTACCAATGGTCCAAGGGCCAGTCAGCCCTTTAAATCTAGTGACACATTCTGCTGGCTTATCCTTGCTACCTCCAGGCAAATATATTTGTCTTTTAGGAACCTCTGATAGTGAAGGGGTCATTGAAAACTGTATTTAGCCCCTAGTTCAGAAAGCCTCTCCTAAACTTGATTAAACTACCTGAAGATACCATGAATAAAACTGAAACATCACTGGATTCAAAGACTCAAGCTGTGTTTGTGACATCTGGTGCTACCCCGGGCCTGAACCGTGAAGTACCAAGCGTGTAACATACAATACAATGCATCTGTATGAATATCGACGGGATTACAACGGCCGTGCCTGCAGCCCTGTACGATGCAGAGTCACCCGACCAGCTAACATAGGGTGGCAGAGCTTACAATGGATATGACGTGCTGTGCTCACCTCTCCTCATCTCTGATTACTGGCCAGTATGAGGGTATTCTATCCTTTTATTGGTCACTCTGTCATCTATCTATACTGGCCAGTCTGAGTGCTGCCTATCATCAAACCAACAAGTCTGCATTTTCTGATGGTCAGTCAAGTTACCTATCTCTACCAACTAATCTCTATCACTTATCATTCAACCAGCATCAATGTCATCTACCATTCTTCTGGTCAGCCACTGTTAATCTACCAGCCAGTTGGTGTCATCTACCATTTGACCAGCCATCAAGGTTACTCCAATAACCAGTCAGTGTCATCTATCATTCAGCCATGTGGTCGGTACCAAGTACCATTTGACCAGTCAGTGTCATCTACCTTTTGACTTGCTATCAGTGTTACTCCACCAGTCAATTAGTCAATGTCATCTACCTTTCAACTGGCCATCAGTGTTAACTTGCTACTCTACCAGCCAGTCAGAGCCTGAGTGAGTGTGCCTATACAGCTACTCAACCTACTCATATTGTACTAAGTCATGTTCTCACTTGTGTGTTGCCACCCTTAGCCAGAACAAATAATGCACAGCCTAAGCTTTTATTCAACTAGTAGAGTATACCAAACAAAAAAATATATGGGTACAGTATTGTATAATAAATACAGTATTGGAAAACATACATTCATCAGTGCCTCGGCTAAGCAGAGTTACTGCCTTTGTGTGATACCATACACCTCCTGCGTCATAATACAGTAAGAATATATACAAGTACAGCACATAATTTGGGATACTGACCTTAACCTCTTCAGCAGAATGATGCAATTTTCTATCTTAATCTTGCTATCTCCAGACTTCATTCAGCTCAGGAGAGACTTTTTGAACTGGAGGGGTTAGATACAGTTTTCATTAATCCCTTCAGTACCACAAGGCTCTCGTAAGTTAGAGAAAATAGCCTGGTAGCTGCAAGAATAAACTATAAAAATATCATTACACTGAGGATGTTCCAAGAGACAAGGCATAAGACGATCAAACAGCGTTGGTCTGGAATACTTGTCTCTGGTAGCTAACAATAAGAATACAATATTACAGTAATCAGGTACCACAGCTCATGGTGATGGGGGTATACATGTACTGAGCTCTGCAAACATCACTGAAAACCCATTGAGCCTGTGCATGTCACTTTCACTTTATTCCTGCCATCTCCTGATGTTTTTATTCAACATTAGAACAGACTTTCTGTACTGGAGAGATCAGATACAGCCTTGGTAAACTCCTTCAATACAAGAAGCATTCCATAAGATGAGCAAAATTATCTGGTGGCTGCACGAGTAAACCAAAAATGACATCACTCAAACTCACTGGGTTAAAGGTATGGGTATTTTACATCATCAGGTGGAACTTGCTGACAGTCTGTACAATCACACGTCAGAGTTTGTGCTCACCCTTCACTCCTACCCATGGCTGAGAGAAAGGTGTATCCAGGGTCGCACAGTGAACAGGTAATGGGAAGCGAGACCTTAACGTGGTGACACTGATAAAACTCTCCTGCTTATACAAACATCCCTCATCTCCCTCCTTATCCCCCAAGAGGAGTATGGTGGGCTGTGGGAGAAGAGTAACTAGCTTGCAGTGCACCAGGTTCACATTCAGATGAGCCTGGGGCTGTAAAAACAATGACACACCAAAGACCTGCTGTTGTAAATTCAAAGTTTTTCTAGACTTCACAAGTACCACGTTGCCGTGAACTGTTCCCCATTCAGTCTAACGAAGCCTTGAATTACTACCTTAACACTGGACATTGGGTCTTTTTTCAGTATGCAGCTAACCTAGGCTATGACCCCTACAGGTAAAGGTAAGGACAGTACAGAGGGTGGGCACAAACCACGACTAATGAGTGTACAGTCATAAATATACATCTGATCTGTCTTACAAGTGGGTGACCTGAATGACATCAAAATCTGCACTATATTGGAAATACAATAAATTAACATGACCTTGATACAATAATAAGCATACTAAAATTTCCTAACACAGAAAAACTAAAGCATCTTAGGTTTACTATGGCAAGGGTAGGAGTGGACTGGGTGTTGAGTTAGGCTACATTAAGTCAGGTTAACTCTCTCATGGTAGGAACAACTCTATTATAATCCAGCTAATGTCAGATGATATTCAGTTAAGTGAGTCATAAGAGTCTGAAAATTAATATTAGTACCAATAAGCCAGTCATTGGTAAGACAATTCTGGTATTATGGCACATTTCTGCTAATGCCAGATAATTTTATTCAACTGCGAGTGAGTTATAGGAGCCTGACAGTGTTAAGATAAGTAGAGTACGCACATTATACTTCTTTCACCATAACTTGGCCCATATTTATGTCATCCTGTGGTTTATTTGACATAGCTCACAGACAGAAAGAGACAATGGTACGGGTCTGAAGTTCTTCACGACAAGCATCATATTCCAGTGTTAATCTAGTGTTAAAACCGTGCATGCATGATGGAGAGATGGCGATTTTGGGCCAAGTTAGAGTAAAAGTACAGTAGAGGTTATGTGGGCATCGAGTCCAATACAACGTAGATTCATTCACCCTTTCACCAAAAGGACCTCTTTTGCATTTTATTCTTGCTATCACCAGACAATTTTGGTTGGCTGAGGGATTGCATTTAGAAAGGGACAGGTTAGACACTTTATTAACCCCCTTCAATAAAAAGGGAGAGTTAAGAAAAAGGGAGGAGTTAGATACAGCTTTCATTTGCCCCTTCAACAACCCTTTCCATTTATAATGGAGGGATTAGATAATGACTTCATTAGCCCCTTCATTAACCCTTTTCACTTATAATGGAGGGGCAAAACAAAGCCTTCATTAACAGGTCCTTCTTGTCTGAATAAAAATTGTCTGGTAGTACAACCTGAGAAAAAAGACAGACAGGTCACTGTCATGAAGATGTTAAATCCCCCAGCAGACCGATGATGACAGAAAGTGATAAAACGCCAGGAAAAACATAAGCAGAGACAATGACTGATGTTGAGAAATGACTGATGTTGATGGCAAGTCATACGAGCTTGAGAGTGTTAGCCAGCCATATGTAGACATGAACTAGCGAAACAGGTAACAGGGGGCCTCCTAGAACCAATACAAAAACAACCTTTGATTCATGTAGATATACAGATAGACAGACAGATACAAACACACTGATTTCATTGACAGATAGATGATTCAATATGTGATTAGGACCTTGGCATTATGCGACCTTAACACCTTCAATTCAGTGATTTATTTGCTTTGTTTATTCCCATAAATTCCAGATGATTTTATTCATCTTAGGGAAGCCTTGTGATGTAGGGGTCAGTGAAGGCTGCTGTATGTAAATCTTACTAATTCAAAGCCTCTCCTCAACTGAGTTAACCTCTTCAATCCAATTGTGTATTTTCCAGGTTTATTCTTGCTATTTACAAATAATCTTATTTAGCTTCGAAAATATCACTCATACTGAGAGATTTAATGATGGCTGCATTTAACCTTTCCAGTTAAAAAAATATCTTCTACACAGAACAAAATCATGTCATTAGCTAGAGCAAAGGGGAAAAACACATCATTGTACTAAACGGGTTAAACTGTCTGGAGGTAGTGAGAATATTACATAAAACAGGTTACCAGATCGAAGGGGTTAATATGCACATTCTGATGCAAACCTGTCCAACTGAGTGGGTATATGAACTGGAAGAACACCACGTCTTACTGGGCCATGTTCTGGACAAGTCAATTCTCAGTGTCAGACATAGTGCACGTAATAGTGAGATATGACACTCCTAGAACACTGACCAATGAAACAAGGTGCTCTTCCAATTTTCATTCAGACCTACACTATCTACCTATCAATTTATTTATCTGTCAAACAAGGTACTCTTCCAAATTTTATTCAGGTCCACGCGTGCATGCACACACACACACGAAAAAGATCGCACTGGACATACAAAATGGGCAATGAGATAATTAGTAAAAGAAAGGATGAGAAAGACTTGGGAGTGATTACTCAGGATGACTTGTCACCAGAAAAGCATATAAACAAAATCACTGGAGGAACTTATGGATTGCTGACCAACATGAGAGTAGCTTTTAATTATATAGATGAGGAAATGCTGAGGGAGTTGATAGTGACCATGATAAGACCAAGACTAGAGTATGCGGCTGTGGTATGGTCACCTCACTTGAAGAAGCATATTGATAAATTAGAGAGGGTTCAACGGATGGCAACGAGGATGATACCATGTTTAAGGGAACTCACCTACGAGGAGAGATTGGAAAAACTGAAGTTACCAACACTGCTCGAGAGAAGGGAAAGAGGTGACTTGATCATGATATTTAGAAATGTAAGAGAATTGGAAAGGGTGATAGAGAGGACCTTTTTGTGTTGGATGATGGAAGAACAAGAGGTCATGGCTTCAAGTTGAGGAAAAGTAGATGTCTTAATGATCTTAAAAGGTTTAGTTTCCCAAAAAGAAGCATAAGTATTTGGAATGACTTAGACGAAGAGGTGGTGCAGGCAAAAAAAAAACATTCATGTGTTTAAAACAAGACTAGATAAATGTAGATATGGAAACACGACAACACAAGCTTAGCTCAATTCCTGTATGCTACAAATAGGTAAATACACACATACCCACACACACACACACACACACACATAAACTCTCTTTCTCTCTCTCTCAATCAATCAATC
>JAGKTI010003162.1:0-14626 GCA_018397915.1 Birgus latro | reverse complement strand
TTTCGGAGCATCAACAGAAGCTTACCAATCACTCCAATTTCTTTAAAAATTTCCTTTCATATTTTGTAGTTTGTAGTTGTTTCAATGTTTTTGTTAATAAGAAGGGTATTTTCTAAGATAATCATGCCTAGACTCTTATCTTACTGTTCCTGTGACCTTTGTGACACATTACAGACAAATGAATCTTTGTCGTTATTACATGTGCAAACAAAAGAGCATCGTCACAAGTTAACAAAACCATATTTATGTTGCATCTGTATCCTTTCGAGACAGGATACGTTAGATCAGGCTTGGGTTATGAGAGGATATGTGAGGTTAGGTTAGAACAGGATAAAACAGGGAAGGAGAGGATAGGATAAGTGACTTTGGGATACAATAGGTCAGGAAAGTTTAGGTTTGATTAGAGCATATAAGGATCATTAGGTTACATTCTGGGTATTATTTCGGAAAAGCACCTAAATAAACGACAACCAAAAAGGGTTTACTCACTTTATACCGGTACTTTAGGAAATTCTAAGACTTTTTCCTCTACGGCACTTCCATCAAAAATCACTCGTTACTGAGTTTTACCAAGTTGTTAAATTCATAGTATAATTACTTCCCAGGAGCAGAGAGAGATCCTTCCTTTCCAGCAGTCCCAGAGTTGTGTGTGTTCGTTTGTGCGTGTGATGTGTGTGGTTGGATAAAGTGCAGGAGTGGGTGGACCAGAGCACATGTGCCAGTTTATGCCAATCAGATTCATATCCATCAGCCAATCACACAGTAGGATTTCAAACTGAATTTGGTTCTCATGCTCGGGCCTGCGGAGTATGAATTTCAGTTCATCTCCAGCCATGGCAAAGTACCTCCTCATCTAGGCTAACCAACATATAGGGTTGCTACATCATTTCTTCATTCAAGCAGGACAAATATACCCGCCTCTTGGTAACCATGTACGACACCCATTACCAACCAGTTCCTGTTAGCCTACAGCTGATGAAGACTCTTCAGATGAAGTTGAGGAACCAATTCCTGGACAGTCTTCACAGTAAACTGGCAGGTAAATACTCAGGTCTACTCTGGACAGGTCTATTTTGGATAGGCAGAGATTGGTTACTGGTAGGTTAGGTTAGGTTGGGTCTTTGGTTAGGTTAGGTCAGGTTAGGCTGGGTTTATGGCTGATCTAAAAACTTTTTTTTTTCAAAGGTTTTTAGTGTAATTTATCTGATTCTGATTTGCATTTCTACTGTAAAGCAATTGTTTTTGCAGGTTTCCCTCACCCAAAAACTCGTTTCCCACAGGTCCCCCATTAACAATGGGGGGAAGGGGGAGGGAAGCTAACTAAAACAAGTGATTTCATAGAGAAGTGGATATCAGATTCAAACGAAACACACTAAAAACCATTGGAAAAATTTAAGGTGAATTTTTGGACATACACCCAACTAACTGACACTGTAACACACTCATTCCTGAATATAAGCAGTTCCAAACATTATTTCTCATATAAGCTTTTGTCACAAATGCTTTTCTTCATACCGGTACATAAAAAAAAAAAAAAAAAAAAGGGATGGGGGGGGAGTCTCAGCTCCTGTCTTTCATTGCATCTAACTAAGTCTAACCAAACCTAATTTAATCTAACTTAACCTAACCTACCTTAATTTAATCTAGTATGGACGTAGATTCGATTACAGACAGAGCTATGAGCTGAACAATCCCCACTCCCACTCCTTATCTACTTAATACTGTACTAAAAAGTGCATATGTGATGAAGGTATAGTACTGTATAAGAAAAATTGATTAAAAATGCATAAACTAAATGACAAACATGTGAATTTCACTCTATGTTTGTTAGGTGTATTTCCAAAATAATACCAATTTAAATTTTAAACTTCTTAGTGAGCTAAGTGCATTTCCAAAAATTTACCATGTTCTGTTGGCTTTCGAAATGATTATTTGAAACAACCACAAGTTTAAAAGTTTGGGGGTGTAGAAATGCCTTTTTTTTTTTTTTTTTTTTTAAATAAGCATGCAACAGAAAAGTGTTGATTGGTAAGTTGCTTTGGTCAACAGTAAAAATAGCTTAGACCCGACCAAAAAATTAAACCAACAGATGAATAGCAATCAGTAATAGTGGCTGGCACTGTTAACATCCGTCATCCGTTCAAACTTGTGTGTAATTCTGGCACCATAAAGCTGATGATTCTTCTGAGGATCGGAAAATAATTTAAGACGATTTTCCATGTTTTGAGTCGATTGCATGCTACCCGGTCACCTAATTCAAATTATGGTTATGAACGTAATTCACAAGTTAACACTATACCTGCTGCACTCTAGCACCTTGGGAGTATTGTTTGAAGGACGTCTCGATTACCCTCGAAGATTTAATTGTAGCAGTTCCAGATGACAAAATTTTCACAACCCATTGAAACCAAAACAAACGTGACGGTATTTAAAAATGGTCACTGACGAAAATTAACTCAAGCTCACATAGTGGATAATCTTCATTTATGTATTACCGTACTTTTATCTACAGTGGTAACAAAATTTTTGATTATCATCTGAGCAATATATAATGATAATCAGGTGAGAGGATTTGCCAAAAATAATGTAACTACATATCAAAGCTCGCGTTATATAGAGCTCACATTATCTTGCTCACAGATATAAGACATTACATGGGAAATAATATACTTCTTTTTTATTTGACACTAAGGGATATAGGGCATCTATTTTACCAACCAACGAACACTACTTTAATAGTCCTTACAAGCTAGTATGATAAGCGTCATGAATTGAGGAAGAAACTGGTCTTCCTCAACTTTTATATTTTAGTAAATTTTACTGTCTACCGTAGATAATCTGATACTGAAGGCTCAGAAGTTGCTCTGTCGCCTATAAGAAATTATCCTATATATCAATAATTTTTAAAGCTCGTACACATAACTTATTTTTCTGCATCTTTCCTTTCCCCACTTAATTTTTACAAACTGCGATTACCGAATTTCTCGCTAAAGTTTGAAAACGTGAACAAATATTTACTCTCGCCAAATATAACCTCCCTAACAATGTATACCAACTGCCTCTTGAATTATATAGTTTTAAACCGCAAATATTATTATTTGGTTACGAGGACACAGTATGCTATCTTATCAATCACAACCAACACAATCACTTTAATTTCCTTTGTCATATTTGAATCCTCGTACTTCTGTCATCACCACCATCACCACATATTTTTTTTTTACTATCATCACCATTAAATTCTGATCACCACCACCACCACAATTAGATAGCCCAACCACAATTTAATCATATCCTGACCATTACCGTCAATATCCCCACGCTCATCACCATCACCACCACCACCACCGTGCTTCAACCATCATCACCATCATGCTCCATCCACGAACACTAACCAAAGCTGAACCATCATTACATAAAGATTATCACAATCACCACCATCACCACAATGTTTCGACTTTTTTTTTTTCATTCATCACAATCACCACCACCACCATCACCACCGCCTCACTTCAGCCTCCACTACCATTACCAAAATATCATTGCTATCACCACAATCACCACCAAATTTCAACCACCTTCACCACTCTATCATCACCACTCCCACAACCACAGCCACCATTCAAATCACAAAGTGAATCCATATAAGTTATAGTAAAAGTTACAACTCATGCAACAATCTACTTCATTCCAGGCCACCTTATCAGCGCCTGCCAGTCAAGAGTGTTTTAATAACCAAAGATAACAGCAGTTTAGTCTTACTCTGGTTTAAACTTGCTATATTCAGACGATTCTTTTCAGCTTAGGAATGGTTTCTCTTAGTGATGGGGGTTAGTGAAGTCTCTATCCAACCCCAGCAGTTCAAAATGTCTCTCCTAGGCCAGAAAAACTCGTCTGACAATATCAAGATCGAAGTTAAAAAGGAACAGTCATATTGAAAGCATCAACGAGTTTGCATACTAGCTGGTTAAAGAAAACTGAACGGAATTTCTTCAACTAATCCACGGATCAAACAAAATCCTGAATGATGTAAAGCAAAATAAAAATGTAAGTCTATGATTCCAAAATTATGCTCCACTTTGTATAACTCTTCCTTTATCAACCTATTCTGGATGCACTGATAGGTATTAAAGGTATCTGCATTATTTACTATATTACCTGTATCACATGTCACCAAACGTTAGTTTCTTAATTAAATTCAGTTAAAACTGTGAAATTAGTGGACAGTCTAACTCCAGTTTTGCCTTAATTTATGAAGATTAGATAGCTTTGGAAAGCATTGCTGATGATGTCTTTCCTTTAGTTAGCAGTGACATAGCTATATGACTCTACCACTGGGTATTTATCAACTTATCGCTGGTCACACAAATGAAAACTGTAGATACGGTACAGTTCTCTGTACACAAAGAGAGCAGAGTGATTGAGAATGACCAAGTTCATGTACTGCATATCGTATATCTTAGTGGAATTAGCTAATATGCAACCCAATGGAACAGTTGTGATGTTCTTTTGTTTGACTAATTACAAACCCATGATGTAAATACTCCGTGATTCACATTTATCTTAAGACCAACCTGACTTTGGGACTGCTTCAAAAGATACTGTTGGCAGCCTATCGTACATTGTTGGAGAGTGCTTGGATGTCACAAAAAGATACACCTAGAACAAATACTGTGCTGTTAGGCTGCATCCAGTAGACTGTACACTGCAAGCCACATCATACCAGCTAGTGCAATATTCCAGCGCTGGGGTGCTGCTGCTCGTGGTGTGAGTGTGAGTGCGGCTGTGGGATTGGATGTGCAGATTTGGGTGTGGATTTGAGATATAAGCAATATATAAGTAAGTAAGTAAGTAAGTGTGTGTGTGTGTGTGTGTTGCAGGTACTGGGACAGGCGTGGGTGTGGGTTTGGGATATCAGTGGGCGCAAAAGTTGCAGGTACCGAGACATGGGTGTGACTGAGGTGTGGGTGCACTTGGAATACATTCATGGGTATGGTTATAGGTAGGGTGATGTGACAACAGGGACAGCCATGGCTGTGTTGGGGGTGATGGATTGCTTTGTGGGGGTGTGGGTAGTTATATGGAATCTGAGAGAGCTAAGTGGGGATGTAGATATCAATGTGGAGTAAAAGAAAGCTGTATGCTACTGTCAATGAAGCAGTGTGGTAAGGTTATGCAGTAGGGCAAGTGGAACAATGAGGACGAAAGTAAGTCAAGGTGGAGCGAAGGAGGTAAAAACATGTGGTGGAACTCTACAGTGTTTGGCAGGAGTTGAAAGTTGTCATAGTGTCAGTGAATCATTGTGGTGGAAGGATGTGGCAGAAGTGTGTGGTAGGGCTGTGTGGTTGAGCTACTGAGTGGTGTGGGTGAAACAGCATGGTGAAAGCTATGTCACAGTGTCGGCAAAACACTGCGGTGGTGCAATGTTGCTGTAATAAGTGCCCGTATCTGCGAAGCACTGTGGTGGAGGAATGTGGTGATTGTGGTGAAGGTTCAGCTATGTGGTCGTATCGGTGCGTGTTGGGGGGGGAGACTCCTGCTCCACGCTGCTCCCCTCACTGATCAGGGCCGCTACCTCACCCTTCTCCTCAAACATTCGCCCCTGGAGGAAATATAAATACAGGAATAAATATATAAACAGATAGGTTACCATGATAACCCCCTTTCTTTGGGGGAAGCAGCCTAGGTATATAGACAGACAGATCATGCTCATCTTAGTTCGCACTAATACATGGGTGGGTAGGATGTGTAAACAGAGAAAAAAGGCAGACAGGCAGACAAGTAAACTGGGAAGCAGCAAGAGAGGCAATAAGACACGAAGAGAGGGAGACAGACAGCAGATAACAGTTAATAGTAGAGGAGGGGAAACACTTAAGAGAGGTGAGACAGACAGGCAGACAGCCCCACAAGCTCACCTGGTGCGTGTTGTCATGGTGCAGCCGTCGCCAGGTGAAGGGCTTGCGGTCTGTGTTGACATCACAGTTGGATGCCGTGTACGTGGGGTTGGTGTACGTCAAACCACCACCCTTTGGTCCTTCCACCTTCTTGCCCTTCTTCTTCAGCTTCCAGTACAGTGCAGTGCAGAGGACCAGCCCCACCACCAGCACCAGTAGGATCACTGCCATCACCACCAGCAGGGGAATCAGCCCCTTGGGATTGGGTCGGTTCCCAGTGCCGTCACTGCCAAAGCGCCCCGAGGACTGAAGCGGCCGGGTGGTGTTCACTTTAAACATTGGACCTGAAGCAAAACAAGAAGATAAAATGCAGTGACTGGCTTTATTGTGATTAACAAAAGAATGCAATTACTTCTGGTGTATGTTTGATGATACCCTGCCGTCTACTATATCCCCAGTCAAATTCTTTCCCTCAGAAAGTACAAAATGAATGGAAATATACAAAGAACAATTTACACATACAACCAGCATATTGTGGTAACCAAGATATTTCTTAAAGCAGAGCAAGATTATCATTAAACTATTTTAATCACCCAATGATACACGAACACTGTTGCAAATAAATTAATTTTTTCCGGTAGATAATTTCTATCTATCTATTGCCAGACGCCTTAATCCCGTAAGGGGTGACCACAAACAAATCCCCTCCATGTCGCCACTGCACTGCCCCACTCCTAGCTCACACACCCCTCTCTCATATACCTCTCCACTCCCTCTCTCCATCTCATCCTCGGCCTCCCCCTTCCTCTCCCCCCCTCCACCTCACTCACATGCACTTTCCTCGTTAGTCTCTCACTCTCCATCCTCTCCACATGGCCAATTTCAGTTATTGTTGAAAGCATGGATTCTATAGCCAATTTTTGATGACGTAAAAGATCCTGAAAACTGTTTTTCCTTGGTTCCGCACTCGCTACATGGTTCATAACTTCACTTTTCAGTGTGCAATATTCCTGATGGAAATTGTGCAATGTAGAACATTTGGTTCTGTTGCCCTATTAATAAATCCTACTTCATTCGTTTTCTTTGGCTGTGCTCCCATAAAAACTGAGCACAATAGCTCTAACTTACTTATATTGCTGAATACAGGTTACATCAACATTGTTTAATGACTGTATATGTTGTACTACCACCCAAAAAATAAAGTATTACCAAATCAGGGCAGAAACTGATATGAGGTGTGATATGCCAGGAAAGTACAACTCAGCATTCAGGACAAAAAGACGGCAATTTCACGCCAAGTCAAAGTGAAAAGGATATAGCTCTCCTGGATACTCACGGTCGGAACACCTTCGGGCATCTAGAACATCGGGACAGGCACAGCGCAGGCCATCGGGGTGGTAAAGGCAGAGGTGGGTACAGCCGCCATTACGGTCTGCACATGCGTTGTACCCGCCCTGACGCCCCATGGTTACTGCCTTCACCTCCATGATGCCCTGGGGAATCGATCATCACCGTCATCAGCAATAACCATCATTATATTTAAACACCGTCATCATCATCCCAACCTTTATTTCCACCTATAAATATGAGGTGAAGCTGGTTCCAGAAACAAAGAACTCATACCCTCATATCACATCACAAACTTCACTCTCGCAACACCACCACCACCGCACACTACCAACACAAGCCACACTTTAGCCACACCACCATACCCTCACCATCATCATAAATACCCTCACCACATTACAACACACTGAATTCATACCACACACTACACCACACTACCAATACTCACCAAGTCAATTCTTACCATACACTACACCACACCACTGCACAGCATCTCCATCATCACCTTCACACATACCACCACATAAACAATACATGCCATAAACTACACCATACCTACCACATCACCACACATATCACACACCACACCATTTCTGGTTGGACCACAAAGGGCACTCTGGCGATATGGGGGGAGAGCAATCATCCTCATTAGGGAGTAATTAGTGTACTCCCTGTGCTTAACGGTCTCCTCACTGCTTCTGTAGTAGTGAAGGGGTTAATGAAGGCTATAACTAACCCTTCCAATTAACAAAGTCCCACCTAAGCTGAATAAAGTCATCTTGAGATAGCAAGAATCATTTTCGTTTTGTAAAGGCTACAACATGCTTGCATGCGTCAACCTTGGTCGCCTAATGGCGGCTCTCCATGCTGCTCAGTCTCTGGCAGCTTCCCTGTTCAGTCCGTTATCCCTGAGGTCACATTCAATGACCTCGTCCCAAGTCATTTTTGGTCTACCTCTCACTACCCTACCCCCAACATTAACACTTCTCACTTTCTGCACTGAAATATCGTCCCCCATCTTCTCCACATGCCCAAACCACCTCAATCTATCTCTTCTCGTCACAGCACCAATACACTCCAGTCCCATCCTACCTCACAAATCTTCAATCGTAAACCTAGCCCCCCCAGGCCTTGCACTCAGGACGCACTGCACATCCACCAAAACATTGTCATTTCTGTACGGCTGAGCTTTCGAATATCATCTTCTTTAACTGCCCAGGTCTCACTACCATACAGCACTACACTCCTACACATGTCACATACAAAGATCCCTTAGCACTGAGAAAAAGCCCCCTCACTGTCAGGAATGCAACAGCTCCCTGAACTTCTTCCAACCACTGCTCACTCTAGCCCCACCTCCAGCACATAACATGTCTCCCAGACAACAAAGCTCTTCCACACAATCGAGAGACTCACCAGCAAGATCAATTCTTTCACACATGACAATCTCAACATGCTCTTCCCGACACACCGCACACATGAAATCAGCATTATCTCGCAGTCCACCAATATATCACTACATCTCTTATGCACCAACTTATCAAAAACACAAGATGGAATTACCTTCCACGCCCTTGTGGCAAATCGCACATGGCCATTCTCCCTCTTCTATGACAGTATCGCAACCAGCCCTAGATACCATCACTTTTGTTTTATCTGCATTTACTCTTAAGCCCTTGTGCCCCGCACCATCTCTCCACTTCCTAAATCTTTCCTCAGCCTCCCTTTCATTCTCTGCAATCAACACTAAATCATCACCATACAACGTCTCCCACGAGAGTCCATTTCTGAAGTCATGTGAGGGGGCCTCAAGTACCATGACAAAAAACAAGGGGCTGAAGAATGACCACCGATGTACACCAACATTCACGGAAAACTTATCATTCAAATCTCCAGTCACCTTTACCTGGATGCGAGCACCCATATAGCCATAACCACCCTAACCAGCCACTTCTCGATCCCAAGCTTTCTCATTGCCCACTTCACCACCTCTCTAGGGACTCTGTCACAAAGCTTTTTCCAAATCAACATAAACAAGGTACAGATCCCTTTTCTGTCCTATATCAAGTATTTTTCTTGAAGCTGTCAAAGTGAATATGGCATAAGTGGTCCCTCTGCCCGGCATAAACCCAAACTGCATCTCATCAATATTCATTCCTTCTCTAATCATACCTTCTAGGACTCCGTCCATTACATTCATTATTTGGCCCAAAAGCTTTATGCCTCTATAATTTCTTCTTTCCAGGGCACCACTCTTCCCCTTGTACACATTTACAATTACACTCTTCAGCCAATCATCTGGGACAAAAGACTCATATATAATTGTATCTATTAAGTCAGTGACTAACCCCACTACTATATCTATTGAGGCTTTCAACATTTCAGCAGTCATCCCAGACACCTGCTGCCTTCCCATCCTGCGTCCTGCCTATTGACCTGCTCACAGCAGATGCTACAATAAAAGGCCAAGAGCTGGCTCAAAACCTTCCCTGTCTCAGTCAAACTCATCATTCAACAACAGGTTGTAACGCTCTCTCCAGGGGAGGAGGATGGAATGCCACTCCTATACTGAATAAATTTGTCAGGTTGTAGCAAAAATATAGTAGTTACGGTTTCTCATGTCCTGAAATAGCTTAAACATATAGTCAATAAAAGAAGTACCTTATGTGAAGAAGCAGAAATAGCATAACAAGAAAAACCCAAAATGCTTGACATAAACCCAGATTTACTCCATACCTTGCCCTCAGAGCCTTCTGTTTATCTGTCTGTTGCTTTATATCTTTCTGCATCTGCTTATTTATGTCTAACTGACTCTATCAATTTATCTATTAGTCTTGTAATTTAAAGATACAATCTGCTCATTGTATTTGTTGCAGAAAAAAAAAACTGTATTATCCACTTCTGATGTAAGGCAGTGAATCCCCCCCCCTCCCTCATACACCCAATGCCAGAGCACACCCACCTCAATGCCACTCCTAACCACCCTCCTGCTGCGCCCAGTGGCCTTGTCTGCCCGCTCAATAGTTGCCTTCTCCCAGTCCGTCCAGTAGATATGTTCACCCAGCTGTCAGCGTGAGTAGGTTAGGTTTGATTAGGTTGGTGATAAGGGGATCAGGTTGACTTGGATATAATAGTATTCTTCTGGTACTTCATTCACAGAGTTTTATACACAGTCAATGATTCTGCTTCCTTTGTGACAACACCTCACTTTCTCAAGGATTCACATATCCATATCAAGAAAGGTAAGTAGATATATCATTAAAAAAAAAAAAACTCGCTCAGATTCACTTGCCCTTATCAAGCAAAGTAACTACTGTACTTCATTTAAAGAAAAGAAAGGTTATTGTTAGCTGCAAAAATGGCCAATCCCACCTCTCCAATTACTTACCAAAGTTAATCCAAAGGGGTGTGGAACATCTTGAACCAGCCTCACTCGGTTCTCCCCACTAAAGTCTGACGAACCAATGGAGTCCCCTCGGGCATCATTCCAGAATATTCTCTTCAATTCATAGTCAATGGCAAGTCCATTCGGCCAGCCCACATCCTGGTCCAGTAAAATCCGACGTTCCGAGCCATCAAGGTAGGAGCGCTCAATTTTAGACATGTTACCCCAGTCGGTCCAGAAGAGCAGCCTGAAAGAGAATGAGACTTGATGGAAAATGATGAAGATACAAAGATCCTCTCCTTCTGCCTATACTCCCACCTTTTTGCCCTATCCTCTCCCCTTTCATCTTCTCTCTTTACCTGTGCTTTCCTCTTCCTTCCCCAACCCCTTACTTGACACCTTCCCTTTTCACTAACATCCCAGTTCTCTTCCTCGCATTCCCACACTTACTCTTCTCGCCTTTTCCTCAACTTCACTCTATGGATTCCCTTTTCCCCTTCTTCCAAATTCTTGATTTCCCATCTCCCTCTCTCCCCAGTCTTTGTCATCCCCTTTCACTCTCCCCAAACTTTTTCCTTTTCCCTTCTCTTCCCACCCTCACTATATTCTCCCCTCCTCTCCCTTCCCCTCACCCTATCCTATCCTATCCCCTCCCTCTCTCAATTTTCACTTTATACTCTCCCCAGTCCTCACCCTACCCTATCCTTACCCGTCACTGGGAAACACAGCGATGGCTCTGGGTTCCATAAGTTCTGTTCTGATGATGACTTTAGCTGAAGAGCCATCCAGCCGTGTCACTTCTATAACCTTGCGTGCAGCGTCAGTCCAGTAGAGGTTGTCAGCAAGCCAGTCCACTGCCAGGCCGTCCGGGGTGGTGTAGCCAGGGGTCATGATACTCCACGGCCATGACATGTTGCGCAGCGATACGGCTCTGGTGTACATACAAGCCAGGCGAGAATTGTATACAGTATAGTACAGGTACTCAGATACTATGCAAGCAATCTTTGTTATATGTCAGGTAGTCTTTTACAGGTTAGGTTTTTCAAAACATTGTGTAAGATAGATTTTTATGCAAAATAAGACTCACCAAACACCATCAAAAACAATATAAAGTCTGATGCTCAAACATACCCACCCCCTTGTATACCTAAGGTGAAAAACACTAGGAAGCAACCATGAGTTAAAGAAAGTCCAGAGAGAGAGAGAAAAAAAAAGTATCTCTCTCTTTCTCTCTCTCTCCCCACTTACTTGATAGTCTCCTCATCCACATCAGTAAAGAACAACAGGTCCCTCTCCCTGTGGTAATCAACTGCTATGGGGTGTCTGGTGGCTGGGATGGGTAAGGGCACGTCCCACAAAGGCTCCACATCCAAAGAGATTCGGCCTATCATCCCTTTGGCTGTGAAGAGGAGGTAGTTGTCTGGCTCTTCCTTGCATTTCTGTTTGTTGTCCTGTGAGAGAGACAGAGGGAGATGGATCTTTTGCCCTATAGCCTATTTGAGCACCTAATTTTTCTACATTCCGCAGTGCCTCTGTAATAGCCTATACCAAGTGTTTATATCTCCTCTGGTGCTGAAGAAGGATACCTTCTCGCGATGCTACAGACAACCAATCGGCTCCACTCCCTAGTTATACAAATGTCCTTCAATTCTCTTCCTAACCAATGAAAGGAGGTTGGCAGACTGCAGGACGAGGACAGCTTCAAGCTGCAGTCCACTAGTTTCACATTCCGATGAGCCTGGAGATACCACTACTACTACTCTGTTCTTCCACGTGTTAATAGTTCTCCGTGCCTACTATCTGCAGCCTAAAGCAAGTGTACTGGTATACAGCAAGTGCAGGTAGGTACAGAGATAGGCAGGTAGACACACTCTCGTAGATAAATAACCAGACATGCAGACAGCTAACTATTCATTCTCTGACGCTCACCTCCAACATGACGAGGCCGGTGGGACAGGCGCATGAGAAGCCCAGGGGGTTAACTAGACACAGGTGGGAGCAGCCACCGTTGTTGTTGCCACACACATTCTTATCCACTGGAGGGCCCTGGGAGGGGTGAATGATAGAGTGTTACTGTAAATGATATTGTTATGACTAATCAGTGGCATGGCCCTTATCAACCCTCACACCTAACTTGCCTATTATCCTTTATTTGTCATCCTTAACTCACTCCTCATTTTGTATCTAATCACTCCTCCCCTTTTTCACTCACCGGGAGTGCCTTGACGTCCATGAGTCCTGCCAGGCCCTCCCGTATTGTGGAGACTGGGCGGCCGGAGCGCTTCAGGGTGCGGTTGAGTGATTTGGTCTCCCAGTCTGTCCAGTACACCCACTGCCCCAGTATACTCACACCGTAGGGGTGGTGCAGGTCTGGAGGGGTGAGAGGGGAGTAGTTGGACGGCTAGTAGGGTGGCTGATTGGCTGATTAATGAGGTGGTTGGCTAATTGGCTCGTTGAGTGACTGGGTTATTGTGTGATTGCACTGTAACAATTATTTTTTGTTTTATATCAATACTGTGTACTTCATGGCAACTTATTAACGATTATTTGCACTACTTCCCCCTACTCACCAGCAATGACAGTGCGCCTGCCAGTGCCATCCAACTTAATAGCCTGGATGAAGTTAGCCTTAGCATCAGTCCAGAAGAGCTCCTCCTCCTGCCAGTCCACACTCAGACCATTGGGCCACGCCACATTGGTGTTGACCAGTACACGTCTGTGGATTGGGTGGTCTAATTAGGGTGCTACTGGGGCATTATTAGGGTATTATTTCAGTGTTATTAGGGTGTTATTTGCAAGGAGTTATTATGGTACCTTGTATGTTATTTCAGCATTTCAGTCACCTCAGCATCTGCCTCACTTTTCAAACTCACCCTGCCTGCTCCACCTTTCACCCATGTGCTCCCAGACTGTCTCATCAGGTACTGTCATCTACGTCCACTACCTTATCTGCCTCTCCTACCACGTACCTCACCTACTGTACTTCATCTACCACTTGTCTCACCACCTGCCTCAGCTACCTCTCCTGCCTCATCTGTCACCAAGTTGCCTCACCTACCACCTACCTCACTTTACCACCTGCCTCACTTATTTCTGGCATCCACATTTGCCACCTGCCTCCCCGGCCTCACCTGTTGTTGCCATCCATGTCGGCCGCCTCTATTCTGGGGTTACGTTCGTCCCAGTCAGTCCAGAACAGCCTGCCGGTGGGGTAGTGGGTGGTGATGGCGCGGGGACGGTCCAGCTCAGTAAAAAGCACTAAGCGATTACTGCCATCAAGCTCGGCCACCTCCACACTCTTACGCTTTAAGTCCGTCCAGTACATCTAGAGAGGAAGGAGAGTATGAGAGGGGAAATATTGTATCAGGGGAGAAACCACAAAGAAAGGAAAATACGAGAGGGAAACCAATGTATGAGAGGGGAAGTAATGAAGAGGAGAAACAAGACAGGGGAATAAAGTGGCGGATCAAACTTACCGGTACTTTATTTTTAGACAATATTGGAGAGTTATCGACATCATCATCTGTACATCTAGAAAGGAAGGTGAGTGTGTGGGTGGGGGAACGGTGCAGAGAACTGAACTTACATCCTTCTGGGCAATATACGATTATCAATATCACAGACATTCCTCTACCTATTTCCCACTAAACAATTGACTGAGAATGATACTCTCTCTTCCTCTCTCACCTTCCTGCCAGTGGTGTCAATAGCAATGCCCTCCACTGTGTCGATGGCTGATGACACGATAGGCTTCATCTTGTACCCGTCAAGTGACACTCGGAAGATCACCGCTGCTGCACTATCTGGTAGGAAAATGTCACCTGCGGGAGAGGGGGATTAGGATTAGGGATTGCCTGTGCCAAAAAATATATTAAAACACACACACACACACACACACACACACACACACACACACTTAGAATACTAGTTAAATCTCTCTCTCTCACCCACACTTAAAGGTATTAAACACATACACAGAAGGATACTATAATACAATACT
>JAGKTI010003161.1:21359-45504 GCA_018397915.1 Birgus latro | reverse complement strand
CAGAACACGGTAATGTGTGTGTGTGTGTGTGTGTGTGTGTGTGTGTGAGAGAGAGAGAGAGAGAGAGAGAGAGAGAGAGAGAGAGAGAGAGAGAGAGAGAGAGAGAGAGAGAGAGGTCTGATCATGTTCCTGCTGTCGTCTCATCATAAAGTGTTCAAATGTTGCTGGATAGATAACTGGGAAGGTGACAGGGTAATGAAGGGTTGATGAAGAGACACGGGGAGGAAGTGAGTGAAAGACTGGGAATGATGGTTATGGAGAGCTTGGCGAGGAAGAAGGTGAAAGACTGGAAGTAAAGATGACGTATGAGGGAGAGTGAAGATGGGATTTAAGGTGATGCAGGAGTAGAAAGGGGAAGGTGAAGGGCGGGGAGTGAAGTTATGATGCAGGTCAATAGAGAACGGAGGAGGAATATGTGTTCCAATAAAGGAGGAAACGTGGAGGGAAGGAGGCAGTTGGGAAAGCAAGAGGGGATGAAGGATGCGATTCAGTGGAAAAATAATTAAAGTAGTGTAATGAGGGAGGAGGAGAAGGAGGGTGTATTTCACTGATGGAAGAATGGTAGAGGGAAGGAGTCGCAAAGGCAGTATTAGTGGGATGAGGAGGAGGAGGAGGAGGAGAAGGAACAGAGGCAGCGAGGAAAGGGAGGTCGAGTGGCCAGTGGGTGTGGTTAAGGTTTGCCGGTGCACGCCTCTCTCCTCAAATTTCTTAGACTGTTTTCTTTGCCCGGCCACAAGTCAGCTTCATGTGTGGTTAAGTAACTTGATGGCAGAACTGCACACAAATGATTCTTCTTACACCCTCCAGTATCATGACTACTGTATTCCATTCTTGCTACCACCAAACAATTTTATTCAGCTTGAGTTCTCTTGTAGTGAAGAGGTTTCAGATTTTATCAACTCCTATAGTCTACGATGACGATTATTACATCTTATTCTTGCAACCCCAAAGCAACTAATTCAACTCCAAAACTCCCCACCCCCCAACACACTTAATGAGACAATGCTTGAACGAAATGTGCAGACCATAACTCTCACTAGATACAACGGAGCTAGAGGCTTTTCCCTATGCCGAGTAAAATCATGTGGCAAAAGCAATAATGGAATACAACGGACGCCATCGTACTTCAAACGTCAACGAATCCTTTCTAACTCCTTCACATCGAGCTCTCTAAAGCTGAATAATATGGATCAGCGGTGACAAGGTTAAAATGCCGATGGAAGTTATACCCAGAACACACACACACACACACTAATAATTAGCGGTCACTCTTGATAACGTCGGTTCTGTTACGGTCTGGAAACATTACGTTCGGTTTTGTGTGTGTATATACAGTATATATATATATATACTGTATGTGGAGCCTCTGTGGTACAGTACCAGAGTGTGCGTCTCGCACGCTGGTGGGTGTGGGTTCGCCGCCCGCCAAGGTTATAAAAACTTTGGGAAGCGTTCACCAAGCTACTGACCACTTGTGTGGTTGAACAGTGTCGCATACTAGTATGCTTGCACCCAATCGGCTTAAGGCGGGCCAATTACACTTGTTTCACAGACTACACACACATCCAAAGCCACTACAACACAACAATTACACTCACAAGCACTTCTCACCCTACATACGTCTCTATCAGACAGCCTAAGCCACTGGGTAGAGATACATGGCTTGTATCGTCGCTGCTTCGGTAGGGATGGTAGGGATAGGCCGGTCCTGCAGTGGACCTCAACGGCTGATGACGACAATGACACCTGATAATATGCTGTGTTTTTCTTTTTTTTCTTCTACATAAACTACTGTGCAACCTGTCGCTGATTTACGAAATTACGACCAATACCCACTCGATCAAGAACTTTTTCTTTCGGCGAAAAGGAGTGAATAATCACTCCATGTTTCTTGTTCTTTCGTCACACGAGCCCATGTCGATGGCAAAAGTGTAAGATGTCATAAAGGTAATCTAAATGGATGACATGGCATAGAAAATAATTTTCTATTTTCATTTTAGCCGGTATGATGCTTTGGTTATCAATTTACCAATACACAAGCTCTGGATGTTTTCCCGGTAATTTGAAAAACTCTGCACCGAGCCTACCTGTGATTCCTATTTTGATTGTGGAAAGTAAAATGCCATTGAGCTGATATGACGTATTAAAAGTACTACGGATAAAGTGATTATTCGGTTTCGGCTCGCTAATAAATCTTTTTGACAAGGCTTAGTACGTTGTTCAGAATAGCAATAAAAAACGTGTTTTAGGTATATCAAACATTACCTGTTACTATTAGACGCATTGTAATTCAGTTTGCGTACTCACAACCTACCTTACAGCTTCTTGTGGGTTGTGACCTTGACTTGCATTTAAGTTATCGTATATATTTTCTGCCCATTCCTACTTGCCAAGATATTTAAATGCATTTACCTAAACACGACCTTCTGTATGAATAGCAACTATCAACAATTACAACCTTCAAAATAAAAAAACAGACCTGCGCATTTTCATTTGGCATCATGACAACTAGCATCCCAAAGTAAACAAACACGTCTCGTCAGTAACATATTGAAGATTCTTTTGATTCATATGAACTGAAGTACCACTGCCTTACTTTCTAGGGCAAGACTAGATACTCATGCACTGCTACGTACTGAACATAACATTAACAAACCTTTCAGTCAGGGATAATTCGGTCAAAATGTGAACGCACCACACACGCCTTGGTGTCACCATGGGAACTGCGCAAGCGCAGGAATTTAAAAGGTTCCCGCCGGGGCGACGTTCGATTCATACCTTGGGCACTGACTTTAGCTTAACTTCTCTATTATAATCCTTAACTACACCTAAATCACAATGCAAGATAAGAAGGCAATGGGCTTTTGCTAAGAGCAGTAACATTAAGAAAAAATTAAATTATCCATAAAATATGAAGGCAGTTCCTATTTGCAAGAGATAGCTAGTGTTGCCCATTATAATTTTTTACCTGATCGCTTCACCACTATGGTCTTTCCTTAAAATCATATACCACTTGTATTTACCTAGCTCCATACATGTCTCACCTCAATATGTGCCCCACACCTACACAACCACTCAGCCCTGTCTTTTAAGAGGAGTCCTTGCAAATCCGGAACTACGGTAGCTTATTGGAGGGGGACGGTGGAGGAGGGTAAAATCATTACGAAAAGTCCACCCTATACTGAGAAGTACCCTGAGTAAATCAATGCATCATAATACTGAAGGCATTAAGATCGCCCAGTCCCATATTGATATTTACTTGTTTTATCTCGCCTATAGAGGTAGGTGGTGGCGACCATCATCCACTCACTTGATGTAGTGCTGCCCACTTTTTCCTTAGCCTTTATCATTCTTTTTTCTGGGCCTGCCCTCCTCTCTTCCTATTTCTCTCATCTTTCCTGTCACTTCTTGTTGCTTTTCTTTCCTTTACAGGTGGCTTTACATTGAGTGACAAGCCAAATGGTTTCTTGGCTTCAACGCTGGGTGGTAACCATATAACCTAACCATACGTGCCCCTACGTGTCAACAAGTGGGTTGTTGGAGGGTTAGTGCCCCTCCCTGTAAAACAAATAACTCAAAGTCAAATGGCCACCCCTTATGGGATCATGGCGTCTGGCAATAGATAGATAGATAGATCTCGCCTATACAGTAGTTCATGGTTAAAAGAAAAATGCAGCTCGTTATGAGCACCTTCATACAAATTTCGTTCATCCATTATTTGCTGTCAATTCACCCATTCATCATTTCCCACAGATTTACCTCGCTTTCTAATGAATTCATTTTCCATATCCAGCTATCATTATTTTGACCATTCCCACCCTCAGACTCTCACACATACACCCTCTTCATCGTCCTGATGAATCCTTAATCTACTTGTCACAAAAATATTCACTTAAAAGAAAAAATCATATCCCCCCCCTTTTCTTCTCTGGTTTAACAAATACAAGTAGTTTACTAGTCTACTTGGGCATCCAGTTGGAGCACCTTAACTGACAAGACCACCAGGAGTCTTAAAAACAGTATGAGGGCAAAGGGGCTACTGCCCTACATCAGTACACAGCAAAAAGACTGACCTTTAATCTCTATGCATGCATCAGAGAACTGTTTCAAAATGTGGAAACTAGCCTCAAGTGGCATATGAATTTTAAATTAAAAAAAAAAAAATAATGATGCACAGGCTGCACTGCCATAAGCATCTTGATAAATTTTCAGAAATTTCTGGATTCAAAAATACAAAATTCCTGACACTGTTTAATAACTCAACTGAAACTTAACAAATTAATCAATGGTCTGGCCGTGATTCCATTTCAGGCTCTCGTGTTCCAAACGCATGTACGTTATCACTGAGCCAAAAAGAAGATCCCTGCTTTGTCTCTGGGCAATGTGGGCTTTTACGGACCCCAATACATCACTCTTTTCTCCCCTTTACAGACCCCAATACATCACTCTTTTCTCCCCTTTACAGACCCCAATACATCACTCTTTTCTCCCCTTGGCGATTAATTTGGTGAGATTCGAACACACATGGTAGCGCAGCCTTGGAGGCCACCATTGGGGACGCTGCTGACCACACTGAACAGCTCATACCAGGATGTTAGGACTAGGATACTGTCAGCTAACCAACATCATTGCCCTCCAAGCCTCGCCTCACATCCCGCAACTGCCACCAATGTAATAAATGAAAACTGAAACTTAACAAATTACAGTAATTACTGGTCCGGCCGAGATTCTATCTCAGGCCGTTCCAAATGTGCACACATTACCACTGAGCCAAACAGAGGATCCCCGCTTTGCCTCTGGGCAAAGCAGGCACAGACCTCATTACAACAGAAAGACTATCATCCTCCATATACATGAGGCAGCCAAACCACCAAACAGTTCAACATATGCACACCAATTTAACTCTTTTGAACCTGTTCTGTAAACCACTCAAAGTTCAAGGAAACTCTCTTGGTCAGAAAGGACTCTCCAAGCTGAAGAAAACTGAATGGCATTAACCAAAATAAAGTAGAAAAAATGCCACTGTTTTTGAAAACTTTGCTTGGGCTATCATAATGAAAGTTTTAAAAGAAAATAATACTACTTTATTTGAAAGGGTTCTTCCAAATCTCTGTCCTCTCAATCTGTTTCTCCATGAACTACCAACCCCACTCCTTTACATGCCATGCCCCACCAATCTCACACCTATACATTTACCTTTTCAATAAAGGACATCCTCCAACTGATTCTGGTTACTGTCAGTTTAATTCCGCTTACAAGAGATCTCCTGCAGTACTGTAATGGTTACACACTATCACAATTAACCACTTCTGCATAAGCACATAAGCACTATCTCAACCACTTCTGCATAATGGTGTAATTTTTATTGTATTCTGGCTACTAGATCATTTTATCCCAATGAGGAGAGACCTTTCACAGTGAAGTGATTAACAAAAATACAATTAACACTCTAGTGCTAGAAAAGGATGCCATAATGTGCTGGCATCAATATTACTGGGTGGCTCAGCTGCACAGCTCTGCAAACATGCAAATATCTCTTAACTCTCTCCCTCTCTCCCAGAAGGAGGATGATGAACAGCAGCACAGGTACAACTTAAGCCTGCAGTCCATCAGGTTCATGTTTATATGAGCCTGGGACAACAATAGCAACACAACAACATGAATATCCCTGTGCTCTTCACTCAACTTTCTTGCTGTCAAGTTGCATAACTCCAAATGTTTTTTTTCCTCAAGCCATTTTCCACTTCCTTTTAACATTTTACACTCTTCTCTATCACTGCACCAAGGTACCTAATCTATACTTAATATCTTCCCAATTAAATTCTCCATTCACTAGCAAATTACATCAAGAGTTTCAACTACTACTGGTACTGAAATGTATAAACAGATGTATACCTATGCATGACTTACTAATAAAACCACGAGTACATCATGCTTAAGTACAATTATTTTATATACAACGTGTAAAGTAAACTACAGTAATTAATTTTTAAATAAAGGTTAGTAAAGAGAAGAAGGGAAGGACAGGAGAAAGTAGTTTTTACATGGAGGGTAGAAAAGTTTAAGAGGATGGAAAAAAAGGCAGAATATAAGAGGGAAGTGGAGGAGCGACTGCGTAAATATAGATTGGAGCAGATGGGGGTTGTGGAAGGTGTGTGCAAGATATTCACAGAAGAAATCTGTGCAGCATGTGAGGTGGTGTGTGGGGTGAAGAGAAGACGAAAGGGGGTTCAGGGAACAGCATGGTGGACTGAAGAGATGAGAGAGGCTGTGGCACAAAAGAAGAAAGCATATAGTGAGTGGATGAGGAACAGAGGCGTCAAAGATGGTGGCCTGAAGAGGTGAGAGAGGCTGTGGCACAAAAGAAGAAATCATATAGTGAGTGGATGAAGAACAGGGGCGTCAAAGAAGCAGAGAGGTGGAAGAGAGAGCTATAAGTAGAGAGGAGGAGAGAGCTGAAAATAGTGAGAGAGAGTAAGAGAGAGTAAGAAGAGAGTGGATGAAGAATTTGGAAGGAATTTGAATGCAAAGTGGAGGGAATGTAAGAAAATGCTCTGGAAAGAGGTAAAAAGAGTTAGACACAGTGCCAAAGAAGTTAGCTGGGGAGTGAAAGATAAAAATGGTGGAGAAGGGAGAAAAACTGAACAGATGGAGAGAACACTTTAATGAATTGCTGAACATAGAGAATGAAAGTAATGCAAGTATAAGTGGCTGGGGAATGGTTGGGAGAAGGAGGGATGTGGGAAGAGAGGAAGAACTCAGTAGGATGGATGTTGGGGAAGCAGTGAAGAAAGTTAAAATGGGGAAAGCCCCAGGTATTGATGGAGTGTATGGTGAAATGTTGAAGTATGGGGGAGAGATAGTAATAGAATGGATGTGGAAGGTGTGCAGATTGGCCTGGGAGGAAGGTAGAGTCCTGAAGGATTGGAAGTCAGGTATAATTATTTCCCTGTACAAAGGAAAAGGGAAAAAAGAAGTGTGTGGTAATCACAGGGGTATTTGCCTTCTGAGTGTAACAGGAAAAGCATATGGTCGGATACTTATTGAAAGAGTTAGGGAAATAACATAGGAATTAGTTGGAGAACAGGGAGGTTTTAGGAAGGGAAGAGGTTGTGTAGATCAGATATTCATTCTTCGACCTTTAGTGGAAAAGTTTCTAGAGAAGGGAAAGAAGTTGTATGCAGCCTTCATGGATTTGGAGAAAGCATATGACAGGGTGGATAGACATGGATTGTGGAAAGTATTAAGAATATATGGAGTAGATAGGAAGTTGTTGAAGGCCACGAAGAGTATGTATGAGGGTGCAAAGGCTGCAGTGCGTGTGGATGGTGAACTGAGTGAATTTTTCCAACTGAACGGTTGGATTGAGACAAGAATGTGTCATGTCTCCGTGGTTGTTCAATCTGTATGTGGATGGGATTATAAAAGAGATACAAGGTAGGGCAGTGGATGTTGGAGCAGCCCTAGTGAGAGAGGGAAGTGTTTGCAACTCCCTGTACTGTTGTTTGCAGATGATACTGTGTTGTTAAGAAGGGGAGCTGCAAGGCTTGGTAGATAAGTTTGGAAGTGTGTGTAAGAAACGGAATCTAAAGGAGAACGTAGGGAAGAGTAAAGTGATGGTCTTTGAGAGAAGTGAAGCCAGTGAATGTATTATGAGATTGGATGGGGAGGATATGGAGAATGTGAGTGTAATTAAGAACTTGGGCAGTGTGATGAGTAAGGATGGAAGTTTAGAGGGTGAAGTGCTTGAAAGGGTGCAGCAGGGAAGAAAGGTTGCTGGTTCCTTGAAAGCAGTGATAAGAAACAGGGAAGTGAGCATGGAAGTGAAAAGGCTCCTACATGACTGTATTGTGATCCCAGCTCTGATGTATGGAAGTGAAGCTTGGACCCTGTTGGAGGGACAGAAGTCAAGGGTGAGAGCAGTGGAAATGAGTTACTTGAGAGGAGCATGTTTAAGTCACATGGAGAGACAGACTGACAAATAAGGAAGTGAAGGAGCATTGCGGTGTGGATGTGGATGTGATAGGGAGCGTTAGGAAAAACACATTAAGGTGGTTTGGCCATGTGGAGAGGATGGAAAGTGAGAGACTGACAAGGAGAGTGTATGTGAGTGAGGTGGAGGGGGGGAGAGGGAGGGGGAGGCCAAGGATGAGATGGAGGGATGGAGTGGGGAGGTATATGAGAGAGGGGGGTGTGAGCTGGAAGCAGGGCAGTGAAATGGCAGGGGACAGAGCAACATGAAGGCAATTTGTCTGTGGCCATCCCTTACGGGATTGAGGAGTCTGGCAATAGATAGATAGAATGATAGTTAGGAAAGGAGATACAAGGCAGTATGTGCAGTACAGAAGTCCTGAACTAAATCACCTGCCCAATACACACAATGCATACTGAAGGGTCATTGTACTCTTATGGTACTTTATCAGACTTAACATTAGCTACTGTATATAAATTGACAAGGAAGAATCCTTGAGTAGTGTCCATCTACAGTATCAAAAAGTAAAGCCTACATCTATGATGCTTATTTGTTCTTTGGTCTCATATATTTTCAGTTATCATACTGCAACTTTAGCTTTCAGCTAAACTTATCACTGCAGGGAAATACTACACATACAGTAAACAATGCAGTGAAATATCTCCTAATCAGGGGAAGTGAGTTTAGTAAACGTATTTTGGTGCACAGTACAGAGTGAGGCTCATTCTTATTTCCCACCAACTACTGTTGCTAAACACACACCAACACTCTAAGGAAATTCAGCAAACTGTAGTGATGGACTTATATACACAAATTCCTGTATTACAACATAATTAAAAATGCTATGATCCATAAGTGAAAGAAAAAAAAAATCTTTCACACTTTCAATTAACATTGCTAACCATATAAAATCCATATTCTGGTACAAGTGACTGGTCCTAGGCCTGCCAGTTTTCAAACACTTCATTGTATTTTATGCAAGGATAAATATATTGATGTGCTTGTACATATTAGTTTGCTAAGCTACAGTACAGGTTGACATTAAAAAATCCGGCCTTCGAAAATCCGGTTCCTTCAGACTTCCGGCATGGATTTCGGAGCGCATTTTCAAATTTACCATGTTGGAGCGCCAGTTTTCTGGAGGCGCCGTTTATGTTTTGATGGCGCTGTACTCCAGAATCAGCTGTTGGGTCTTGCTTGCACCTGCTAACAGGCATTCCTGCTCATTCCTTCTCATTTTATCATTTATTTGCTGCTGTATAGCCCCATTATGGATTCAGCAAAGAAAACAGGTAGCGTAAAACGTAAACATCGTGCGTTGTAGATCGCAGAGAAAGTGGAAATGCTAAAAAAACATAATAGCGGCGTGTCTGTGCGAACCATTTGTGGAACATATGACATTACAATTCTGTAGAACTATTTTATTTAGTTGGTGAACATTAAAATTTCATTTGCCTTTCATTTAGTGTTTAATTTTCTTTCTTTATATACAGCATATATAACCATAAAAAATCGGGCATTTTCAAAAATCTGGCACTCCTCAGGTCCGGAGTTTGCTGGATTTTTGAATGTCAACCTGTATACTGTATTACAATGAAAGGGTTCAGATGGCATTATTATCATACAAACAACAGTTTATCACTATAAACCTTAATTTACCCTGAATTATTAATAGTAATATTAATCATATTGTACAAACTACAACTAACGATATTAGAGAAAAAAAAATCTAATCTAATACAGAAATATGTACCACAACCAATGTTTTCAGTCTCTAAAACACAGGCACTTCTGCTTACTAATAAAATATGATGATACAGTAAATACTTCTGCAAGAATGTAGAGTTTCCACAGGTGTATATGCAGGTGTGGGTGTGATGAGTGAAATAATAAGGGCCTTAGGATGTCCTCAGATGAACTTCAGTGGATGATAATATACTACTTGTTCACACAAGACAAACTACAAAAGTAAGTCTTATTCACTATTAACTACTCTAAAGTATGGAATGTTAAATTCAGGACAAGGTTCAAGATGACAATGAAGAACACAAGAAGAGATTACAATACACTGTACCTCTCAATCTTATAAATCATCAACTCATCACAATATATTACTAGAAACTTGCCAAACATAATCAAATTTAGTTCAGAAAAATTCTTATATAAAAACTGAACCACATAAGGAACAAAAATCCATCCGAAAACCAGTATGTTTAATCAAAATATTGGTACAAAAGGCTTTTGGGTAATATGCACTGATGTTGACAGAAAATGTTCTCTTTGGGTCTCAAATACAAAATGAAATTAAATTCTTACTGCTATAACAAACACTATCATATAATGAATATCATAATTTTTCTCATTGTAAATGGGCATACAGTCTATTGAAGCTGTTCTGTACGATGCTAAATAAAAATTCTAACAGCTTCAAGAGTGTAGAAGCCTGTTGCTACTCTCTCCAGACATTCAAGGTAAGACTGATATCACTTGCCCAAGTGGCACTATTTATGCAATAAACCTCAACCATCACTTGGATCTCAACCCTTCTGGGCCACAACCAGCTGACTGCCTTAATCCACTAGACCACCAAGCATTCATAAGTTTAAAAAAAAAAAAAAAAAAGCCACAACCACACAATAAAATATGGTACAGTACTGTATAAATATTGATAAAGTGCTAGGCCTTTTAACTGCATCACTACATAAAGTGTATCTCTCTCACACTGAATAAAAACATCTGACAGTAGCAAGAAAAAACTAAAGACATTATCAGAGGATTTAAAAGAATTTGTGACTAACTTATCACTGAGACTGGCCTCCTAAAGTTGAAGAACATCATGTAGGGCCTGGGGGGGGGGAGCAGAGGGGTTAATAATGGTATTGTACATGTAATACAGTAATGAAATTTAGCAAGTTTCCTGGTACACTTAATACAGTAATGAAATTTAGCAAGTTTCCTAACAGGTTTTGTTGCTTGTAGCCAACTCAGTCTGATATTGATGAAGTGCTAGGCCTTTTAACTGCATCACTACATAAAGTGTATCTCTCTCACACTGAATAAAAACATCTGACAGCAGGAAGAAAAAACTAAAGACATTATCAGAGGATTTAAAAGTATTTGTGACTAAATTATCACTGAGACTGGCCTCCTAAATTTGAAGAACATCATGTAGGGCTGGGGGAGGGGGAGGGGAAACAGAGGGGTTAATAATGGCATTGTATGTGTAATACAGTAATGAAATTTAGCAAGTTTCCTGGTACACTTAATACAGTAATGAAATTTAGCAAGTTTCCTAACAGGTTTTGCTGCTTGTATCCAACTCAGTCTGATATAAACTAAAGAAGACTGGACTGCCCAATGCTTAATAGCTGGCATACTACTTCAGATATTGATCCCTAGAAGGGGGGTGTCATTACGTAACATTCATACGTGAGAAGGAGGGCAACGTTACATAACATTCGGCCATTTTTTGTTACAATTCAGGCAAAATAGCAATGCTGTCCCCTACTTCCATGCCTTGATACTTTATTTTTCCAAAAATATGCCATCTTAGATGGGTGTATACTAGATAAGTTGCATGCCTATAAGGGGTTACATGTGTTGAGCATCGTATGAGAAGGGGGAGTATGAGCCGGGGAGAAAGCAGCGAAATGGAAGGGGACAGGGCAACATGGAGGTGATTTGTTTGTGGACATCCCTTATGGGATTGAGATGTCTGCCTATGGATAGACAGACAGAAAGATCATTATAGATATGCACTTCTTTCTGTATACAGTATAGGTGGCCCTCCACATTCACAGAGGTTAGGGAACACAGACCCCCGCAAATGTGGAATTTCCATGAATGTTTTGTGCGCCCTCCCGTAAATGCCTCTACAGTCGCAAATCACCCCCTGTGAGCGGTGTGCACATACTGTACCTAATAAACACGTAAGCGCACAATTATTGGGCACAATAACGAAATTACAGGAGGTTTGGCATGACAGCATAGAGGCAGCGGAGTGACCACGACAGTGGCAGGATACAGACTAAGGGAGAGACAGAGGAGTGCAGGACAGGGGTGGTTTGGTGTGGGCCTGGTTTGGCGTAAAATGACCCGCGAGCGTCTGCACTGCTACACTTTGCGGCCAAGAACAGAATCTTGGCTCCACAGAGGGGTAATCTGCGAATCTGCGAGACCAGCAAAAGTTGAATCCACGAATGTGGAGGGCCGCCTGTATATTGATCACTTTTTCTGCCCAGTGTCAAATTAGTATGCATACATATGGTAATTTTATACTGTCTCAGACTCACACAGATTTGCTGTACTTACCTAGTGTTGATATATATGACTTTAGTCCAATATATATAGAATATTTTCAAGATAATGGAAGCTCGCATTTATTAGACTGGGTATTCTCCCAGTTGGTCTGATACTGTGAGGTTTTACTGGTCATTAATCCCAAAGGTAATAAATATATTTCTGATAAAATATTATAACTATTATAAAGAACATGCTTCATGTACACTACAGCAGTGTAGTGGAGAGAGTGGAATGAAATGCTTGTTGGAGATATGTAAGAAGGCTTGGATGAGTGAAACTGTGCCAGCAGTCTGGAAAAAGGCTGAGATTGCACCCCTGTACAAAAATAAAAGTGAGTGAAGTGAGTGCAAGAATTATCGTGGCATAAGATTACTGAGTGTTGTAGGGAAGGTATGTGGAAGGATTATTTTAGAGAAAGTAAGAGAGATATAAGAAGTCCTAGTGAGTGATGAACAGGATGGCTTTAAGAGTGGCAGAGGATGTGTAGATCAAATATTTGCAGAGAGACAGCTAGTGGAGAAGGATTGTGAGAAGGACTATAAGGTGTTTATGGCATTTATGGATCTGTAAAAAGCATACGACAAAGTAGACAGAGAAGGATTGTGGAAGGTTTTACGCATGTATGGTGTACATGGTAAGCTGCAATGTGCCGTCAAGAGTTTTATGACGGTAGTGAGGCATGCATAAGGGTAAATGGGCATCTAAGTGAATGGTTCACAATCAATGTGGGCGTGTGACAAGGTTGTTTGATGTCCCCATAGTTGGTCAATATACAGTATATGTGGATGGGATGATGAGCGAATTAAAAACACGAGTAATGGAGAGAAGAATAAAAGTGCATGATACAACCAAACAACTACAAGTGCCTATGAAGATCTGCTTTACAAAGATATGATTTCATGGCTTCTACATAGCGAACAGTAAAATAACTGCATGCAACTTAACCAGTACATATGTGACAAAGAATAAAGGAAACGTGAAAATAAAGAAGAGATGACCTATCTGTGATCTTCACACTGAATGATAATCTACCTCAGCAAATAGTAATCTGTTAAAAGAGAGTTATGACATTTGCACAGCAGGTGCTGAATTTACCCAGAACAAATAAAATAGATGATCTGATGCCAACAAAATAATTACACAGCACCAGATGACTTGTTAAGTAGCTGATCTACGGTGCCAATCACCCAGTCAATGTATGGCCGCTCCTCAGCCTTGACCCGCAGCAGACTCTTGATGAGGCCCACCAGCTCCTGATGAACATAAAGCAACTGATTATAAAGTATGGACATGACAATCAACATACATCATAATACTGTAACTTCTATATTCAACATTTATAAAAAAGTCTTTTCACTTTACCTCTGAGTACTGATGAGAATCTGGGAACTTGACCACACCACTGACCACTGCCAGTGCAACGCTGTCACCTCGCTCATAAACAACTTCAAATGGAGACTTGTAGAAGCACAATGCATACAGCAGGCAACCCAGTGACTGAGGACAATATACTGTACTTCAACATTACTAAGGGAATAAGAATAATCATGCACCTATCGGAAATTTCATATAAGAGGTTATAACACATAAAATAAAACCTGAAATTAATACACGTTGATCAGTGTTGATGAGTATGCAGATTATTGTATCTGTAATGGTGTTACAGCTATACAACTACTATGCATATGTGGTATGATGCTTAAAAAAAAAAAACTACAGTACAGTATATAAATTGTACACTGCATCATTGTATCATCTGCTTAGCCTATCATATTAGTGTTAGGAAACATAAATAATAACCTAGAAAAAAAAAAACTAGATAAAATACAAACAGTCAAACAGTAAAACAATAATGACTAGGAAAAGGTGACAACAGTTTGTGGATATGGGTCCTGTCTCCTGCCCACACCATTTAGACTTGTATTCCCTGTACAGCACACCTTCATTGCTGCAAATGCCACAGATATCCATAAAAAATTCATTTATTATCATGACCAAAGGAATCATCTCAAGTCAGTGAACTGGGTCCTGTGACACCCCTGTATATATAGTACACATAATTCAGTAAATCAATAGTTAAAAAAAAAAATAAATAAATACCCAGATGTCTGAGCGTTCATCAATGTGGCTGTGTGACTCAACGGTGAAAAGCTCTGGTGCACGATATGGCATAGAGCTCCTCTCTGCAGCCTGGTCCTGCACCTGCTGTGCCTCAGTGCTGCTGCTCACATCCACACGAGCATGACTCACAGATCCTGTAATGTAACCAGTTATTTGCAAATTTTTAAATTTCCTTCTATCTATTCAAATATTCCATCTTTCTTCACATATGCAGTAATTCTAAAGGTAGTCCTCATTACATATCAAGGATGTACATATGCTAAAATAACTTAAGATCTTCTATACACTTGGTACTATAAACTGAAGGAAGTTGGTATATTTATATCAGCTTTGAGACAGCAACAGGCAAATTTTCTTAAATTTACTCTGCACTTACTAAAATAAATGTACACGTGCATGGATGCACGCACGCACGCACAAAGGTAAATACAGTGACGACTAAGCTCTTGTTTGTTAAATGTAGTGAACTGACCCCCTTCCGTTGGGAGGTCCCTCCAGCTAAATAAAATTGCTTTGCAGCAACATAAAGAAGTAAAATTTATGTCATCATGGTGAACAGAGTTAGTGAAAAGTATTTAATTTAAATTCCAGACGGTCCTTTGTAAGCTGAATATAATGGTCTATCAGCAATTAACACCAGTACATAGGGGCATTTGCCTTCTCAGTGTAATAGGAAAAGTATATGGTAGGATACTTATTGACAGAGTTAGGGAAATAACAGAGGAATTAGTTGGAGAAGAACAGGGAGGTTTTAGGATGGGAAGAGGTTGTGTAGATCAGATATTCATTCTTCGACCTTTAGTGGAAAAGGTTCTAGAGAAGGGAAAGAAGTTGTATGGAGCCTTCATGGATTTGGAGAAAGCATATGACAGGGTGGATAGACAAGGATTGTGGAAAGTATTAAGAATATATGGAGTGGATGGGAAGTTGTTGAAGACAGTGAAGAGTATGTATGAGGGTGCTAAGGCTGCAGTGCGTGTGGATGGCAAACTGAGTGAATCTTTCCATCTGAAGGTTGGATTGAAACAAGGATGTGTCTTGTCTCCATGGTTGTTCAATCTGTACATGGATGGGGTTATAAAAGAGATACAAGATCGGGCAGTGGATGTTGGAGCGGCCCTAGTGAGAGAGGGCAGTGTTTGGAAACTCCCTGTACTGTTGTTTGCAGATGATATTGTGTTGTTGAGTGAAGACGAAGGGGAGCTGCAAGGGTTGGTAGATGGGTTTGGGAGAGTGTGTAAGAAACAGAATCTAAAGGTGAATGTAGGGAAAAGTAAAGTGATGGTCTTCGAAAGAAGTGAAGCCAGTGAATGTACAGTGAGATTGGATGGGGAGGATATGGAGAATGTGAGTGCATTTAAGTACTTGGGTAGTGTGATGAGTAAGGATGGAAGTTTGGAGGGTGAAGTGCTTGAAAGGGTGCTGCAGGGAAGGAAGGTGGCTGGTTCACTGAAAGCAGTGATAAGAAACAGGGAGGTGAGCATGGAAGTGAAAAAGTTGTTACATGACAGTATTGTGATACCAACTCTAACATATAAAAGTGAAGCTTGGACCCTGTTGGAAGGACAGAAGTCAAGAGTGAGAGCAATGGAAATGAGTTATTTGAGAGGAGCATGTGGAGTCACATGGAGAGACAGACTAACAAATAAGGAAGTGAAGGAGAGTTGTGGTGTGGTTATGGACATGATAGGAAGCGTTAGGAGAAACACGTTAAGGTGGCTTGGGCATGTGGAGATGATGGAGAGTGAAAGACTGACAAAGAGAGTGTATCTGAGTGAGGTGGAGGTGGCGAGAGGGAGGGGGAGGCCGAGGGTGAGATGGAAGGATGGAGAGGAAAGGTACATGAGAGAGGAGGGTGTGAGTTGGGAGCAGGGTAGTGAAATGGCGGGGGACAGAGTGACATGGAGGCGATTTGTTTGTGGCCACCCCGTGCGGGATTGAGGCGTCTGGTGATAGATAGATAGATAGACATGGCAGCTGATGCACATTTCTGACACACATACTTCTGGATATCAAGAATTTTAATGAGCTGGTCCTGGTACATAATACAACAAAGAATACAACAAAGAAAACTAATTCAGAGCAGAATGTCTACATATGGGCATGTAATGTATGTATATACTCCATACGGAACAGTACTGTACTGCCATCTCCTCTCTTCTATTCTCTCCTTACCATGCCCTAAGTATGTGTGCCTATGCTGTTTTTGACCACACCAAAAATGGGTCTCAGCCCAACACTGTATTCTCACAATACAGTACTGTATACATGTTTAAAAATCTCACTCTCTATGCATATGCCATCCTTGCTCATCCAGCTCCATTCTCCCTCATTTATACTCACCAAAGTCCATAAGGCATGGTGTGAGGTCATCCTGAAGCAGTACATTTGCAGTCTTGATATCTCTATGGGCAAGAGGGTGTGGCCGGGCCGTATGAAGGCATTGCACTCCCTCACATATACTTCGGAATATGCTTAGGGCCACTGTCTATGCAGGTACCGGAAATGATTCATGGAAATAGATATATTAAAACAGAGTAAACTACTGAATGTTACACCACATTAACAATATCATAATACTGTAATATACAACATCTGCAAGTACAGTGTAACGGAAAAAATCAAACACAATTACACTTATTCTGAAAATAATTGTCACTCAGCACCTACATTCATCTTTATTCTGGCCATTATCTAAAAACCACCCTGTACAACAAAACACTGCACTGTGGTAGTAACACTCAACAGTACAATAAGTTATTCCCCAAAATGTTTCAATCCAATCCTATCTAACTACTTTATCGCACTTTCTAAAATCATCACCGCCACTAGTGTCTACATCCAAATTCTTAATTAGCTGCCAAGACTGGGAGTGTAAGGATGCATGTTTTTTGCTAAACCAACTAATAATTTTGAAACAATTACATGCAAGATTTTCTCTTTAACCAATCAAGACTGTTTTTTCTAAGAATATAGCCGAAAGTGTTAAATTTCCATTTCACTGCTGACTTCCATATCTACTGTATATTCTTTATAGTCCTCCTTTCATCTATCTAATTACTGCACTGTCTTTCCTTCCCCCACTCATTTTCTCCCACAACCCAAAACATACCTCATCTAATGGTGTTCCAGCTTTCTGCCGCCTCAATAGTTCATGGTGAAGTGTTCCTCGCTGAAGAAGCAGAGTAACAACTGTCAGTTAAATGTAGCAGTAATGTACAGTACTGAACACTGGTACTTCAAAATTACATATTACACAAACATGAAAGTAATATTAAAACAGACTAACCATATCTGCAAGTTGAAGGCCTCTAAAATTCACTTTTACAAGTGAAAAATACATGCTGTAAATACTCATGATGTTGCTGTCTCCAGATATATATGGACATTATCATGGTGAACTGCATGCTAAATTCACTTTCTTCCTGTAGTTCACCATTCCTCTTTAGGGGAACAGGGAGGGAGATCTGGGATGTCTGTACAACTAGGCAGTGAAACATTCCAATTATAGCAGTGCCACCATGTGACAGCATCCCTCTCCAGTATCAAATGCATAAATAAATGAAAACAATAACTATAACATGTGGAGCTGTTGGAGAGACACACATACAAATGAAGAAATGATGGAATTTTGTGGAGTTAATAAGGATCAAACAGGGTGGTATTCTCAAGGTCGATGGAAAGCTGATGACAGAGAGAGCTGGAGCTCCCATTTCATCAGCCCTTGGTATCAGCTCCTGACCATCCCCTTTGCTGAACTACTGCAGTGTTTTAGCAGTACAGAGATTTGACCAGTATGCTCTCCAATACAAGTTCCACTAACTGTCAACACCAAACTATGTACAAATTACACACTAAACTTCCATTTCAAAATTTTGTTAAAAATGACATCTAAACACCAAACCTCAGACCACAGCAGCCCCCACCATCCGTTCCTCTCCCGGTGACGACCAAGTGTAATGCCTGGAACCACTGTCTGATTCACTTCATTTCTGCAACATATGCAGCCTTTCCTCTTACTTTCTGTAGAACACCACTGCTCCTCCTCTAAACCTCACCTTCTCTTCCCCACAGAGACTCAACTGTCTTAGGAAAATGATAGCAAACACTTCTCTGTATCCTCCTACTTTCCCTATACTCATTTGAAAGCCAAGGGTGGCTGTTGTATATATGTACGCAACAATTTACTGTATCTTGCTCTCATGTTCCTGAACTTGAATCTTCTTAATTCTCAATTCTCTGCCTTCAGCTATTCTGTCATTCTCTGACTAAATATATCTGTGATGTTTACTTATCCCCTAATTCTACTGACCATGGAAAATTCATCGACTGTCTTACTTCCAAGATGGAACACATCCTATCAATTTCTCCTTTCTCTGAAATCTCCATTCTAGGTGATTTCAATGTTCACCACCACCTTTGGCTCACCTCTCGTTTCACTGATCTACCTGGTGAACAAGCCTACATCCTTTCTATCCTTGATGACATACAGCAGCTTCTACAATACCCTACCTGTAACCCTGACTGCCTTGGAGAGTTCCAACATACCCGACCTCTTCCTTACAACTAATCCTTCTGCTTATGCTGTTCATTCTTTCTCTCTGTTGGGCTCCTCTGATCATAACCTTATCACCTTAACCTGTTCTATTACTCCAGTAAGGCCTGTGGACCCTCCCAAGAAGTGGTGGCTATGCACTTTGGAGCTGCTGATTAGGATGCCTTCATGCAGTACTTCCTTGATTTTCCCTGGAATGATTTTTGCTTCCATGGCTGACAGCCATCTGGGTGTGTCTTGCCCATTATGGAGGTTATTCTCTCAGGCATGGAAGCATACATCCCTTTCTCTTATCCTGTGACTAATGAAGAACTTGGTTTAATCACACTTGTTCTAATACTGTCCACAAAAAGGAGAGGGCATACAAAAGGTACTGGGGCCAACCCACCCCTGAATCTCATCTCTTTTATGTTTCTGCCTGGAATCATCCTATGTCTGTTCTTCACTCTGCTATAAATATTTCACTCATACTAAATGATCTGAACTATCATACTTAAATTCTTCCCACTCCTTCTGGCACCTTGCCAAAAACCTTTCTAAAACTTTCCCTCATCATCCTTCCCTTATCTTTTCCACTCTGATGGCTCTGTAGCTGTTTGTTCTACTGATAATGCAGAACTCCTTGCTCAGACTTTCTCCTTAATTCCACCTTAGACTACTCCAGTGCTGTTCCTCCACATTTTTCTGTCCAAATCTCTAATGCAAGAGCTAACCAGTACTCTCAGTCCTTCATGTATGAACCAGGTAAACTCTGGAACTGTCTCCTTCTGTTTATATTTCCTTATGCCTATGATCTCCAGTCTTTCAAACGCAGAGTGTCCCAGCATCTCGAAATGAACGGATCTTGAAGTTGGCTCTCTCTTACCATGATTCTGTTTTTTCTTGGAGGGAACAATTTTGCAGGCTCCTGGCCTTTGGTTCCTTCTCTCTAGGAAAAAAAAAAAAAAAAAAAGGATTTTCTAATGGCTGACATTAAAATGTCTTCAACTGATGTATTTTCTGCCATCACTGGCCTCAATACTAACAAGGAATATGGGTCTGATGGGGTTCCTCCTGTTGTTCCCAAGAACTGTTTCTGTGCTTGTACCCTGCCTATGTGCACTCTTTTGCCTTTGTCAACTTGTACCTTTCCTTTTTGCTGGAAGTTTGCTCTCATCTGCCTGTCCCAAAGAGGGGTGACTACTCCCAGCCCTCTAACTATTGCCCAATTGCTTTAAAATCCTGTATTTCAAACATTTTTTAATCTATTAACAAAAAAAAAAAATTTAAAGCATCTTTCCTATCACAACCTCCTTTCCGACTGTCACTATGGGTTATGCCAGACACACTCCACTGGTGATCTTCTCACATTCCTTTCAGACTCCTGGTCATCCTCCTTTTGGGACTGGTGAAAGTTTTGCCATTGCACTTGACATTTGAAAGGCTTTTGATCAAGTCTGGCATAAATTTTTAGTTTACAAACTGCCCATTTATAGTTTCTATCCTTCTCTCTGTGCATTCATCACTAACTTCCTTTCTAGTTGTTATATAGCTGATGTCATTCCATAGCTATCAATAGTGGTGTTCCTCCTATCACCAACTCTCTTCCTTCTATTCATCAATGACCTTCTAAACTGTACATCTAACCCTATCCACTCATATGCTGATGACTCCATCCTTCACATTTCCATTCACATCCTGCAGTATCCATCTCAGCTTACTTCAACAAACTAGGGATGAGGCTACGGCACACCTAACGTTTGACATGGCTCATATCTCTCATTGGGGTAAAAGTAATCTTGTTTTTAATGCTTCAAGAACTCAGTTCTTATATCTTTCAACCCATCAAAATCTTCTGCAGGAGTATCCTCTAATATTTTACTTTATCCAACTCAGTCTTGCATCATCTTTAAACATACTGGGGTTTCATTCTCTCTGGATTTACCTTGGAAAGATCACATTAACTCTCTTGTAAACATACTGGGGTTTCATTCTCTCTTGGAAACAGAAATCTGTTTCCAAGAGACTGCGTGTGCAAAGAAGACTAAGTGGCTTCTTTACCCCTGCACAGTTGGTGAATTTATACACGTGTTTTATTTGCCCGTGTAGAGTACAACTCTCATGTGTGGGGAGGCTCCCCACATACAGCTCTTCTCAACAAGGTGGAGTCAAAGGCTTTTCGTTTAATTAATTCTCCTCCTCTTACTGGCTCCCCTCAACTCTCTTTTTGCTGCACAGTTACATATTAATCTCTCTTCTATCACTACTTCAGTGATCACTGCTCCTCTGAACTGTCTGCTTGAATCTTGAGGGGAAAAAAAAAAAATCCTTTTTCTGTGGGGTGTGTAAGGTGAAGGGCAGCCTGATGGCAGAGCACAGAGGGACATGGAAGTATTTATTTAAAGCCACCTCTTCTGGGAAAAAGGCATCAGGCTGTGGACTGGCAAACAGACAGACAAATACACAACTGACCCGGAAATAAGGCAGTAAAATCAGCACTTGAGAAGTTCTGTTGCCCACCAGGTCTGGGACTCCAACCAGGTCTGAATCCACACATTCTACTATATTGGGGTGGCGAACTGCTTTATGGTACTCCACTTCTGCTAGTGCCACCTACAAATGTAACAAGAGGTTAGTATGGTCATGCAGAAGGGAACAGAGCATTACAGCACACTGTATTGCAGCTGCTACTACAACCTGGATAAAAATTACAGTGAATCACTAAATAATGACTACTAATGCCTGTCAAGTTTCAGTCATATAGCACTTGTGTTTTTCTGGTCTGAATACTTTCCATCTGGTTCACATAAACTGGCCTGAACACTTTCCATCTGGTTCACATAAACTGACATAAACAATCACAATCATCATGACTGCTCTCTCTTAACACTGTACACTGCCCAAGTTCACTCCTATACAAGTGTTGGCAGTAACACATATTCACAGAGGATTCTCTCCACCTCAGTACTAGTTATCTTACTAAAGCAGATGCTATTAAGTTCATCAATTACTCATGCACTGTATTCTCTTATTATTCTTGCACTCTGTTTTGCCATGTTTACAACATGGTTTTACACAATCAAATCCAGTCAAGCTTACCATTACTTTCCAATCATCAGCTTTTCTTTATATCTGAAAAACAATCCTGTCTTAAGAAAACGAAAATGACCAAACTCACACTGAGACATGAGGGATACTGAGAGAATACAGGGAAGACAGTAGGAAAATATTTCACCTTCTGATCAGATTGTGAATGGCAGGTAATCCTCTTGAGGGCATAAAGCTTGTGAGTTACTGCATCCTCCACCAGTTCCACTGTACTGAATCCTCTGCGATGAAGACATTAAAAATGAGGCCTGCAACTTCACGTGACCATCAGAAATTATGGCCACGGTTTAAATTACTGTATGTACTTGTACTCTTCCATTCTTTCTGTTTTTCAGCTTGTCAAGACTTTTTTTTTTTTACTGTACTTACAAAGTACTGTACAACTGCAATACACTTTATGAAGAGCACAGCTTAGTACAGCACTATAAGAAATATACATGGTAACAAAACACTTCTGACTTACCCTTCTCCAAGCCGCTCTCGTATATAATAGCGGCGTCCATTGACTTTTACTGTTTCCTTGAAACAGAGGCAGTTTCCCATTTGAACCAAAATTGCAAGTCCAAACGAATTCATGACCCACTGGAATTAAACTTTCTGAAAAGATCGAAAATATGCTAGTAGCTAAAGTACAATACATACCTACAAAGGAGAGAATGAGGAAATCTACCAAGTTTAAAATAAGAAAGATAAATGATAATGTAGTTTTTCATCCCTTTAACCCTTTCACAGTGATGATGACTTTTCTATTTTCTCCTAGTTAAAGCCTAACAATCTTGCTTAGATAAGAAAATGACTCTCCAACTGGATGGATCAGAAACATTCTTCATGAACTTTATGATAACTATTTTTCCATTTCATTCCAGGTACTGTAATATCAAACTGTTTCAATTACCTTAGGTAAAGCTCCCGCAATGAAGCGATTACTGCTTCAAATAAAGCTACACAGAGTTTCAAAATTCAGCCTGAAATCCAATCAGCTACACTGAAAGGAACTACGCATTATACATAATATACAGTGCTTGTCACAACATACAAATTATCAATTCTGAAAGAGAAATAGGTAAACATATATTTTGCTTTTAGCAGAAATACCTTCCAATATCAGTTCTTCTTCAACCTGATGGTCTTTTGTATTTTTCTGGTTAATTTGGGGGTTGTAAATGAACATTTCATGTTAAATTCCTTTCCCTAGTTTTTTAAGCCATGTTCCTTCCATTGTATCAACTGTTTCTCAAGTATGGCAGACACTTACTCCGACATACAGTACATCCCAACTGCCTTTTAGTACCTCTTCCTGACCTAACATTTTAACTTTAACTGCTCTACCTTAACCTAACCTTGAAATCTAACCTAAGTTTTGTAACAAGTTCACTGCTGCAAACAGTTTGGCAAAAGGAATATTATGATCTATCTATCTATTGCCAGACGCCTCAATCCCGAACGGGGTGGCAACAAACAAATCGCCTCCATGTCACTCTGTTCCCCGCCATTTCACTACCACGCTCCCAACTCACACCCCTCTCTCTCATATACCTCTCCACTCCATCCCTCCATCTCATCCTCGGCCTCCCCCTCCCTCTCGCCCCCTCCACCTCACTCACATACACTCTCCTCGTCAATCTTTCACTCTCCATCCTCTCCACATGGCCAAACCACCTTAATGTGTTTCTCCTAACGCTTCCCATCACGTCCTCAACCACACCATAATGCTCCTTCACTTCCTCATTTGTTAGTCTGTCTCTCCATGTGACTCCACATGCTCCTCTCAAATAACTCATTTCCACTGCTCTCACTCTTGACTTCTGTCCTTCCAACAGGGTCCAAGCTTCACTTCCATATGTCAGAGTTGGTATCACAATACTGTCATGTAACAACTTTTCACTTCCATGCTCACCTCCCTGTTTCTTATCACTGCTTTCAACGAACTAGCAACCTTCCTTCCCTGCTGTACAACTTTCGAGCACTTCACCCTCCAGACTATCATCCTTACTCATCACACTGCCCAAGTACTTAAATTCACTCACATTCTCCATTTCCTTCCCATCCAATCTCACTGTACACTCACTGGCTTCACTTCTCTCGAAGACCATCACTTTACTCTTCCC
>JAGKTI010003161.1:0-11383 GCA_018397915.1 Birgus latro | reverse complement strand
CTGCAAGTGCTCTAACTGTGGACTTTTTTCTCTCTTATGAGGAGGTTGAACTTCACCAAATTCATTGTGTTAAGTAACGAAACATTAAAGATTCTTTGGTTTTTGTGACTAGTTTATAGGTCTGTTCGTAAAACTGCTATGAACGGGTTAATGACGAAGCACCTATCTCTGAGCTAAGATGAAGTATGATGCATCCCATCATCATCATCACGTATATGAGAATGATTATTAATGTGTTAAATGTGAGTTTTGTTGACACTTGAGCATAGAGACTTTATCAAATAAACTTCTTCATTCAGTGCTTGACCAGGCAGCCTCCGCCATCTTTAATGCTTTGGTCAATTAGCTGATCTGTGTCTACTTGGCCGAGCTTTTTTTTTGCTCAATCTGCAGCGCGTGGTATTGCCCAAGTAGACACAAGGCTGATCACCTTCCCATTTTTTGTGCCTATTGTTACGTGTAATACTGTACATGCATTGACTGATTGCTTGATTGTGTGCGTGTGTAAAGTGGGGAAAAACGGGGAAAAGCGGGGTGAAAAGGGGGACTTTGGGCGAACATTCAGAACCAAGTACAGTACTTTACCATTTTTCCCATAGGTTTAGTTATTTCTGTGGCACGGGCGCAGCCCAGAACCAATTAGCCGCGCTTTAGGCGGCTTGACTTTACTATATACACTGAACAGCCAACGTAACATAACACATCCCTGTCTTAAACCTGTATTAATACTAAAGTAGCTTTTTTTTTTTTTTTTACATGCATTACTGTTCTCATAAAAGTATTTAATTACTGCCAATAAACTCCCTCCTGTACCAAATATCCTGCATAGACAACTGAATTGAAATGCTTTGCAAATCATACTGCATGATGTACAATATACAGCACCTGGGCATGGGACAGTATCAGTATGTAGCAGAAGTCAGGCTACATTTTCCAACATTCATGCATCATACTTACTTTACCAGTTCAGATAAAAATTGCCAACTGCAGTTATTCATAATGTTACCAATAATAAACTACCAGACCCATGCTACACAGTGATACTGTCCTAGGTTCAGATGTGGGTTACTGCACATCTGCACTGTGTACAATACAGATATTGTTGTCCATAGCCAGAAAAAGTTCATCAGTACACATTAGCTTTACAGCTATACCTCATGTGTATATATGTATATATATACTTACAATTTATGCTGTCAGTTTACTGTATGTAGTAGAAAAAGTTACTGGTAGGTGGAAGCACCCATTATCCTCTCAGTGTAGTGCTACCTTTACATGACTGCACAGTGAAAAGCTACATAATTTTCTGTTACCTAGGAAGGTAGTTAATATGTTAGATGGTAAATATGTGGCCAAAAAATGCATACCTGGTGATGTATTGGATTAGGGCTCTTGTTCAGACTGTATGAGGACCATAAAAGATTAATTCTGTTGGGTGGTGGTGGTTTATTGCTTACATGATGCCATTCAGGGAAGAGCGACTGGTCACTCTTGCCTTAAATGTTGGGTCTATTTAAGCAAATTCTGAAGCCCTTTGCTCTTGATTGTGTAAAAAACGATGAACCAGTAGAAAAATGGAAGGAGAAATTCTAAAACTACAATACTTAATGTCGACCTGCCTTTGTGCAGTCAAACCCCAATATGTAGTACCCTGATAAGTAATACCTCAGCTTATCGATGGAGGTAGAAATACCATCATACCCTGCCTGGCGATGGCCGAGCCTCGGTTTTGCGATGTGTCCTGCAATTTGTCATCTGGGAGTGATGGGCCAAAAGTTTAAATCACGCGCTTTTCTGCAGCCAGTTGAGTCCACCCGCCCACCAGGATGCGCAGAAACATTTGTGTAGCCCAGCACCCATTGCTTACCGTGCGCACACCCATATTATTCTTCTTGCACCACCCATAACTGAGTAAGGATCTCTCTTAAGCACGCCTATCCTGCATCGTGTTGCTTCACCAATATTACGCAAGCCGCTATCGTAGTGCATCGTAACTGTGTTCCAGCAGTGCCATGAGTAAGGCAGTGATACAAGCTGTGTGTGAAATGTGATTTTGTGTTGATTTTAGGCTAATTAAGTGTGATCAAGTCTGGTAAAGGCACTGCACATGGTGGTGCTCGTGGTGACCCTAGTCAGGGTGGTAAGTGGCCTGCTAGAGTTAGTGCTGGTGATGATCCCACAAAGTGTCCTCATAAAACTCTGACCACTGAAGTGAAGTTAGATATTCTTAAGCGCCACGACAAAGGCGAGGGCACGTGTGCCATCGCCTCAGCTCTCCACCTGGCCCAGTCAACTGTCTCGACGATCATCAAGAATGGGGAGGCCATCCAAGCTGCCACTAGGGAGGTTGCAACCTTCATTGCCTCCTGTATCACCTGCCAGAGAGAGCCTGTGATGGAGGAGCTGGAGCGGATGCTCCGTATGTGAGTGGAGGATCAGAACAGGAGCAAGATGCCTGAGTCAAGTGATCATATGTACAAAGGCTCTCTCCCTGTGGGACGACTTAAAAGTGAGATGCAATCCAGATGCTAGTGAAACCTCTGAGGCTAGTCATGGGTGGTTTGACTGCTTTAAGAAGTGGGCAAGCCTACACAATGCGAGGATGTCCGGTGAGGTGGCGAGTGTGGTGCCAGCATTCCCTGACAAGCTTAAGCGGATCATCGCGGAGGGTGGCTACAGTGTGAAACAAGTCTTGAATTTTCATGAGACTGGGCTTTTTTGGAAGAGAATGTCCTCCAAGACATACTGTATCTTGCAATAGAAGAAAAGTCTGCATCAGGGTTCAAGGCCTCGAAGGACTGGCTTGGACTGCTGCTGGGGGGCAATGCCGAGGGTGACCTCAGGTTAAAGCTGCTCCTAGTCTGCCACTCCAAAAACCCGAGGGCTCTGGGTGGCTATATTAAGGAGAATTTGGGGGTAATTTGGAAATCAAACAAGAAGGCCTGGCTGATGTCTGACATCTGCTCTTCTTGTTTTCACCCCTACCTCTCTTGTGTCCTCAAGAAGCATGCCTCCAGGAAGAACTTTGCCGACAGTTTTCCTGGGTGGTTGACAACCTAGCCACCCTCCTGTGATGAAGGTCTGGCTAAGTAACATACCTTTAGAAGTAGTGTTTCTGCCCCCCCCCCCCCAGCACCACACCTTTGTTGCAACCCATGGACCAGGGGGTTATAGCAACGTTCAAGATATACTACCTCTGCTGTACAATGCAGCAGTTGGTGAGGGTGTGTGACAGCGATGACAGGATGACAGTGAGGTCATTCTGGAAGGGATATAACATATGCTATGCCATTGAAAACATCACGGCTGCCTGGAGGGAAGTAAGCCAGCCCACCACAAACGGTGTGTGGCGTAAGCTGTGGCCGAAGTGCATACACTCCTTCACCGGCTTCCCCAAGGGTGTGCGAGCACCGCCGGTAGAACAGGTGCAGCAGGACATTGTGCAGCTGTCATGTGAGGCGGGCTTCGGGGAGTCGATGAGGAGGATGTGGAGGAGGTCCTGGACAGCCACAGGGAAGAGCTTAGCTGCGAGGAGCTCTTCAGTACGGAGATTCAGCGGGCACAGGAGGAGGAGGTTGTCCCTGAGGTGTGAGCCCTCAGTAAGAAAATTTTGAAGGAGATGGTGGCCAAGGTTGATGAGGCCATTATGCTTATGCACACTGACGACCCTCTCCCAGGATGAAGCAGGGACGCATCTGATTGGCTGGAGGAGGGGATGAAAGTGTACCAGGTAATGCTGGAGGAAAAGAAGAGGGTGGCCAGGCAGACTACCACCACTGCCTTCTTCAAACAGGCCCCCACCGTGCCAGCAACCCGCAGAGGATCTCCCCAACCCTCGACCATCAGAGCATCTCGCCAGTCATTGACCTGCAGAGAAACACCTAGGGCCTTCTCCCACCGAGGATGTTGTGCTCAGCCTCTAGAGCCGGACCTCACCTCAAGTGAATCCCCATCTCCCGTGTCACCCGAGTCTCTACTGCAGCACTCTGCTGCTCCATCACTACCTTCCTCGCCCCAGCCTCGATCTCCGACACCACTTCCACCACTGCCTTTGTCTCCCTTGCCACCACATGAGCCACTGCATCTGTCTCCCTCACCACCATGTCAGTCATCACAGCGGTCTCCCTTGCCGCCTCACCAGTCATCACAGCTGTCTCCTTTGCCACCTTGTCTGTCATTGCATCACATCCCATCGCCACCTAGCGGGTCATTGCATCACACCCCATCGCCACCCTCAGAGCCATCGCACCAGTCTCCCACTATCATCACCTCACCTCACCTCACCAGGCTTCCTCCCCCCACCTCTGCTTCTCCCCTGGAGATGCGGTCTGAGGGCTTTGAGGAGGATGAGTGGCTGCTATGGAGCACCACTTTTAGCCTGGGTGGGGATAGCAAAGATGACGACCAGGACCGGACATAAGAAGTAAGTGATGAGAGGTGTTTGATATTTTCTGACCTATTTTTTATTACAGGTATTTTCAGATATTATTTGTTGGTTCTAGTGAGTTATTAACAGGTTTTAGACTTCGGTTAGCTTCTTTTATAGCTATTAGGCCATTTAGATTGCCTTTAAACTTGTTTTTGGACTCATTTGGGTGGGTTTAGGACTTGGTTGGGAGGGGGGAATCCCAAGGCTCAAAAACGCATCCCCATATTTTACACATAAAATCAGCCTCGATATGCGATACCTGCCTAGGGATGGTGTTTTTCTTAATGCATCCCTTCGTTAAACCGGGGTTGACCTGTATGTGTGTGTGTGTGTGTGTGCGCACGCGCGCGCAACCATCCAGGACTGCCAGGCAGCAGTGCAGGGCTCCAGGGCTGGGCTACTCAGTCCAGACATTCAAGGTGAAAAGGACACTTGCTAATCTCTGACCAGCAGTATGTGAGGAAACAAACTTCTACCACTCCTTGAAAGTAGACCTTCAAACAGGCCACATCCTGTTGCAGTGCCTGAACTCACTAGATCACCAGGTGAAGAAAAAAATGTATATGAACAAGGCCAGTAGGACTAATGCATTACATCAGTACAGGTATACAACACAAAAACCTGGCAGCCCTCTCTTGATCTCTTTGCATGCATCAGAGAACTTCTATAGAGGAGAAAGCACTCAAGTGTAACACAGGAATTGTTACCTTACAGATTTTTTTTCTTTTTTTATTCTGCTATGTTTTTAGCAAAATTCAGCTTCAAGTGTGCATCAACATAGAATTGATTTAAGCAAATTATTTGCAGCTTACTGGTTTCTTGTTTTGTTGTGTTGAATGATGCACATAAAATGCCAGTTTTAAATGTAAATGAAAGTGTAAGGCATTGTTTTTATTAGTTTTATGTAATCAAGATACAGGTAAAAATACACAGCTTCAGCTTCAAATAGTAGATTTACAAGTAATAGATCATAACCACCACTCTGTGTAAACTAGTGGCATAGTTACACAAACCTGTATCTAGGTGTACCTTGCTGTGAACAATGTAATGTAGAAACATAATTCATTCTACCAAGTATCTGCTGTAATTTTTATGCTGTGTACAGGAGACTCTTTCTCGTCCAGTGTAACATAGGTAAGATTGTCCTTTTTTAGTCTGGCTCAGCAGCTTTAATAAAAGCCAGTATTTGATAAATTATCCAGCAGATGAAACCTGAGCCAGTGAATGGATCTTTCGCTCTTAGGTGAAACAACTTCCAAATGAGAGAGTGAGTTTTTGTGAAATAACAGGAAAGTCACTGAGAGTTGGTTGACGTAACCGGCCCATGGCTTAATCTGCTTGTTGGGATACTGAGTATTGCTTTTGTCTGTACAGTTTATTGCTTATGTACTGTGAATGCTTTATTATTCTTATTTTCCAGGTTTTCCTTCAATGGCCAACATCAGCACAAACCACTACTTCATGGCAATATGGTCATTCCTTACACTCAAGTGGGGAGCCTCACTTTGTATGTTTTCTCATACTTATCGCAAGAGGTTGCTGGAGGAGTACCATCCTCTGATTACCATACCAGCTGCCTAGAATATCGTCATGTAATTATCCACCACAGAAGTATCCTTTGCTATATGAGTAGGATACAGTATTTTGCTTTGTGTGCAAGCTAACCTTATCAGTACAGTGATGTCTCTTTTTCACTCCATTGAGGCTACTGCCAGGTGATATTAATCAGAATAAGAGACCTCTCATACTGAAGGGTTAGCAGTAGGTTATGTATAATGAGTGCTGCTGGTTGTATTTTTTTTTCCCATAAATCTTATCAGATTTTCCTCATCCCACCATCAGAGATATCTCTATAAGGATCTTACTTGTTTTTATCTCCAGAAATATAAATGAGGGGCAACGCCTTGTTTTTATAGTACAAGCTAAACAACAAAACTTCACCTTCATAATTGATGCTGATGTCCCAAAGTTCATTGCTGTTTTTACATTTGGAAACCATGATTCCATAGGAACATGAACCCTCCTGCCACAGTGATGCTTGTACTTAAAGTGTAAAACCCGCAGCATGTTTTCGAGAAGGTTAGGAGGAGAGTGGTTTAAGTACTGTATAGCATTATAATTCAGTGTTAAAAAAAAAAAAAACATCTTTGGGTTTCAAAATTTTTTCTTGCCCATAGGCCAGATTTCTATGTCCTTGTTCTGTGGGGATCTCCAGTTTGAAAGTGAATGTTTACCACAGCATATGCTAACTGAAAAACTCCTCCACCAGCCCCGGCTGCAACAAGGATAATACAGGATTTTTATTTTCCTTTTGGGAAAAATGTAGGATCATCAGAAATTTTGCTCTTTACTGAAAATGGCACTTAACTTTGGAACATCAATTTTACTTTGAAATTGTTGCATTTTATGTAAAGTGCAAGATGTTACCCTACCCTGTAATTAATGCTTGCCAAGATAGCAAGGTTTTCTTTTACTGATATCTCTGGAGGCTGCTGTCACAGGGATAAACGGATCATTATATGAAAAAACATTTTTTTATGCTTTAATTAACCGTAGTGATTTTCTCCCTCTCTTAAAACCCTTGAAACCATTTTCCTTATGCTTTAATAAAATGAAGTGAATTTACCTCTTAGCCTTCTCATTTGTTTATACAGTACTCACATACAGCAAACTCTCAGTTATCCTTCATCGCAATATCTGACCCAACACAACATCAGGTGCTGCTGGCTCGATTCTATTGAAGCAACATCCAGCAAAATTGTGCAATATCCCATGCCAAAACAGGATGTAACCTGCGGTTCTGTGCAATATCTGGCATCAACCGACTCATAAACGGTAGCCAGCCAGCACTGTATTACTGTACTGTATCAGTATTTTATTGTACTTTATGCTTAATTTTAATCTTTTACTCATGGGAAAGTTTTTAGGTTAGAGGTGGTTACTAATGCATTACCCAGCTCGATGCCAAATATTGAGCCGATGGGGGTACTATGCAACATCTGGCATTTTGCTTTAACTCATAAAGTCCTATGATCGTTCATCAATGTATTCGTAGAATCCTAATATCACTGATGGTGCACCAGCTACCAAAAACTGGCACGAGGCATCCCTGCTTCTTTGATGATGTATATGGAGCTTAGCCAATGGAAAGTACAATATCTGGTGATGTCTGACCTGACTGGTGCCTCTAGATGTGGTGGGGGAGGATTCCCCCTTTGCCATCTCCCCCCTCTGCCCCTCCTGGCCCTGTCCTGAGTGTCGCCTTCCACCCAAACCACCCCTCATACCCCCTCTAGACCACAGTGAGTGTGCATACCATGCATATTTCATTTTTTTTTTTTTTTAAATCTTCATGCTCACTCCTTCAACTTGTCTCATGCCTAGGCACATAATTCATAAAGATTTGTGATTTCTGTAAGGTTATTTGGCAAAAATAATGTATTTTCCCAAATTTTCCTATACTGTATTTGTTCTTATGCAAGGGGTGACTTTTAAAAAAAATTTTGGTGGTCGACAGAGCTGTAACCGTTTGGCATATGAGTGAGGTATACATTTTCGGGTGTGTAAATTCAAGCTCTTGAAATCTTTAAGATCAAAATTTACCTTGGTGAAAGTTGGAAAATCAGACCTGAACTGCAGCTAGGGGGTTAGTCAGGGTCATGAGTGAGGTATACATTTTTGGGTGTGTAAATTCAAGCTCTTGAAATCTTTAAGATCAAAATTTACCTTGGTGAAAGTTGGAAAATCAGACCTGAACTGCAGCTAGGGGGTTAGTCAGGGTCATGAGTGAGGTATACATTTTTGGGTGTGTAAATTCAAGCTCTTGAAATCTTTAAGAACAAAATTTACCTTGGTGAAAGTTGGAAAATCAGACCTGAACTGCAGCTAGGGGGTTAGTCAGGGTCAGAGATTTGCGGTCTTCAGGGGTTAACCATCGTAGGGTTTTGCTGAATTACTCTTGATAATTGAGAGTTTACTGTATGTATATCTATCTCTCTGTAGATAGATATGGATCATTGAAATATGTATTACACTTAGAAGTTCTTTAAACAAGCTTCTTTGGCACCAGGGAGTGTTTTAATTATGTTTAATTCTGAATTATATATATGTGTTTTTTATAGTGTAATGTAGATTCCCAGAGGTTGTAGAGTTAACAGTGAGAAAGCTGGAGATAAAAATTGGCTAGTTCATATGGTAATGAAAATGAATGATTGTTCAAGAATATATGTGAGTGAATGGTGCTGAGAGGAAGTTTACAGCAAAGGGTGGTGTATATCAGGGATCTCTTTTGAGCCCCATTCTGTTTGAGGTACAGTTGTAGAATTGTAAGTCCAGGTTATTGTGGGAGAAACATGTTGATGACCTGGTTCTTGACTTCAGACAATAGTAAGGGGTGTTGGAGAAATTTACAAAATGAAAGATGAATTTGAAAAAGCTAGAGGTTATGTTCAGTAGGGTGGGCAGAGGCTCTCTGGGGGAGGTTAGCCATTGGCCTTGTGCCATACACAAGAAAGGAGTTGGTAGCAAGTTCAACTTATGTGGTATCTGAAGTGGGTGGGTATATACGGGATGCTGTAACATAAAACACATTGCTAGATTATTGTAGTTAAAATTATGCCATTTGCAAATGAGATAATGTGGTTCAGCCAACTGGCAATTAAAGGATTCTTTCTATGTAAGGGAAGTTGTGTGCTTCATGTGTGATAAGTGTAATGTCTAGCAGTGAAATATATGCAGTTGAGGGTGTCTGCAAATATGAGCATGAATAAAGTGTGATAGTAATGAATTAATGCCACGCTTACAAGACTGAACATGGTGCACAGAATTTACACTGATGATGCTGGTATGAGCTCTCTACCCCAACCCAAAGTGAACTTGGCCTGCATTATTCCCTCCCAGTGCCCCCCTGTAGCAGCTTCTAGTTTAACAGAGTTTTCTTCCGAAATGTTATTGTTTGTTACATTTCAGACTGAAAATGGCTGATTTACATTATAGATGAAGCGCTGAAGGGGAGCCAACATATGGTGGCACTGTGCACATTGGACAGAACAGCTGCAGCGTCCACCCTGGAGCCCAACCTCCCCATAATTCCCTGAACCTCAGCATGAGAAGGACCCTGGTCCAGCCTTAATGAGATACTATCAAACACAAGGGGATGCCAGATCCCTACATGGTGCATGTACTGTACTGTATCTGTAGGATGGTGCCACAGATGCAGATGCTTACCTGTGGTCAGCGGGTCTGCTTGCCAGACAGACCACCGTTAAGCAAAACAACATTATGTATGGAAAACGTAACATAAACTAAATAAGTTTTACATATTACGGCACAAAATACTGTATGCAAATACAGTTAGTGTGAAATAATGCATAGTAAATAAAATATAATTATTTTACAAATTTCTCTATGTACATCCTCTGAATGAAGGAAAATGTTATCATCATCATCATCCGGACCTCCTTTCCCACCCTAGGGTAGGGTGAGTAGCAGCAGTGTCCAGACAGCCCAAATTTGCTCAGTCCAATGGGCCATGCTTCCATTCACTCACCATTCAAGCCCTCGGAATCCTGGCTCTATCTGATACGCCAAAAACATTCATCACGTTCTGTAGCTTCACATAAACGTATCCGACAGAGTCAGTCCGGACGCTGTCACTTTAAAAAGGGGTGCCAAATCCCTGACCATGCATTTCTTCTCTCAACATTCATCCAGCCAGTCCGATCTCTTGTCAGACCCCCTAGCCTCACCAACTTCCATACCTCTCTTCCTCACTTACTCATCCACCATATCCCTCTACCTTCTCCCTGGCCTACTTCACCTCCTTCCTTCTTCAAATTCACTCAGATTGACCTTTTTCACCACTCTATTGTCATGCATTCCCTCCACATGACCTCTTTGATTCTGGTGTCCACAGACTTCCTCACTCTGCATCTTTTATGAATCACATTATTTTGTATCATATCCACTCTGTACTCCACATACATTCCTCAGCAGTCCCATCTCCACTGCTCTCACTTTTGACTTTCCACTTTCATCCCACACCACTGTCTCGCATCCATATGTTAAAGTTAGCACTAACATTCCTTCATGTAAGCCATGCACAGCTGCAACACTCAAGCCTCTGTTTCTTATCAAGGCCTTCATACCACCAGCTACTTTTCTTCCTTGTGTCACTCTACTTTCCACTTCTTTTGCAGCATTTTCCTCTCTTTTCTATCATTGTACCCAGGTATTTGAACTCTCTCACCAATTCCAGCCTTTCCATTCACTGTAACATCACACTGGGAGTCACTCTCTCTCTCAATAAACATCACTTTACTCTTCTCTACATTTACTTTCAAGGCACGACACTCACAGACATCAGCAAAATTCTGCACTAGTCTACCAAGTTTTTGTCTGGTATTTGTAGGTACACTGTAGTACTACATCATCAGCATGTAACAAATTTGAGATATTCCATCCATCACCGTTCCTTACCAACACCATCCCTCTCTCCATTACTCGTGTTCTCTCATCACCCCATCCATATATATATATACATATACTGAACAACCATGGGGACATCACACAACCATGTCGCACGCCCACACTGATTGTGAACCATTCACTTCAATGCCCATTTACCTCTACACATGCCTCATTACCATCATAAAAACTCTTGAAGGCACCTAGCAGCAGTGAAGTGGCTGAAAAATAGGAAAGCAGCTAGGGTTGAGGAGGTGTGTGCAGAGATGATTATGTGTAGTGGAGAGAGCAGAATGAAGGGCTTCTTGGAGATATGTATGAAGGCATGGATGAGTGAAACTGTGCCAGCAGTGAAAAAAGGCTGTGATTGTACAGGGGTACAATCACAGCCTTTTTCCACTGCTGTACGAAGTGAGTGCAAGAATTATCGTGACATAAGTTTATTGAGTTTGGTAGGGAATGTATATGGAAGAATTATTATAGAGAAAG